>CALNHX010003992.1:0-136964 GCA_940337035.1 Agriotes lineatus | reverse complement strand
CGCCTTAGGCTGTGATTCAATATTAATCCAATCCGAAAGAAAAATTCAACATTCTGTAATTCAAAAAAAATAATCGTTATTATATTTAAGTTAGAGAGCAATTTAAGGGATCTGAACACCTATAAACTTAGCTAGCTGAGTCTAATAGCCTAACTGCAACCGAAACGGCTAAAAGTGCTGCTTAAATGAATAATAAGTACACGAAAGAATCTCGCATCGTCACATATTGCATCGAACATGTTGAAAACCTCAATATTAGCACGTTACGAAGCTTCTAGGCCACGCTTAGGTGTGATTCAATATTAATCCAATCGAAAGAAAAATGTCAAACATTCTGTATCAAATAATTCGTTATTTTATTTTAAGTTAGAGAGCAATTTAAGGGATCTGAACACCTATAAACTTAGCTAGCTGAGGTATAATAGCCTAACTGCAACCGAAACGCTAAAAGTGCTGCTTAAATGAATAATAAGTACACGAAAAGAATCTCGCATCGTCACATATTGCATTCGAACATGTTGAAAACCTCATATTAGCACTTACGAAAGCTTCTAGGCACGCTTAGGTGTGATTCAATATTAATCAATCGAAAGAAAAATTCAAACATTCTGTATTCAAATAATTCGTTATTTTATTTAAGTTAGAGAGCAATTTAAGGGATCTGAACACCTATAAACTTAGCTAGCTGGGTATAATAGCCTAATGCAACGAAACGCTAAAAGTGCTGCTTAAATGAATAATAAGTACACCAAAAGCATCTCGCAACGTCACATATTGCATTCGAACATGTTGAAAACCTCATATTAGCACTTACGAAAGCTTCTAGGCACGCTTAGGTGTGATTCAATATTAATCCAATCGAAAGGAAAAATTCAAACATTCTGTATTCAAATAATTCGTTATTTTATTTAAGTTAGAGAGCAATTTAAGGATCTGAACCCCTATAAACTTAGCTAGCTGAGTATAATAGCCTAACTGCAACCGAAACGCTAAAAGTGCTGCTTAAATGAATAATAAGTACACGAAAAGCATCTCGCAACGTCACATATTGCATTCGAACATGTTGAAAACCTCATATTAGCACTTACGAAAGCTTCTAGGCACGCTTAGGTGTGATTCAATATTAATCCAATCGAAAGAAAAATTCAAACATTCTGTATTCAAATAATTCGTTATTTTATTAAGTTAGAGGGCAATTTAAAAGATCTGAACACCTATAACTTACTAGCTGTGTATAATAGCCTACCTGCAACCGAAACGCTAAAAGTGCTGCTTAAATGAATAATATGTACACCAAAAGCATCTCGCAACGTCACATATTGCATTCGAACAGGTTGAAAACCTCATATTAGCACTTACGAAAGCTTCTAGGCACGCTTAGGTGTGATTCAATATTAATCCAATCGAAGGAAAAATTCAAACATTCTGTATTCAAATAATTCGTTATTTTATTTAAGTTAGAGAGCAATTTAAGGGATCTGAAACACTATAAACTTAGCTAGCTGAGTATAATAGCCTAAATGCAACCGAAACGCTAAAAGTGCTGCTTAAATGAATAATAAGTACACCAAAGCATCTCGCAACGTCACATATTGCATTCGAACAGGTTGAAAACCTCATATTAGCACTTACGAAAGCTTCTAGGCACGCTTAGGTGTGATTCAATATTAATCAATCGAAAGAAAAATTCAAACATTCTGTATTCAAATAATTCGTTATTTTATTTAAGTTAGAGAGCAATTTAAGGGATCTGAACACCTATAAACCTTAGCTAGCTGAGTATAATAGCCTAACTGCAACCGAAACGCTAAAAGTGCTGCTTAAATGAATAACAAGTACACGAAAAGCATCTCGCAACGTCACATATTGCATTCGAACAGGTTAAAACCTCATATTAGCACTTACGAAAGCTTCTAGGCACGCTTAGGTGTGATTCAATATTAATCAATCGAAAGAAAAATTCAAACATCTGTATTCAAATAATTCGTTATTTTATTTAAGTTAGAGAGCAATTTAAGGGATCTGAACACCTATAAACTTAGCTAGCTGAGTATAATAGCCTAACTGCAACCGAAACGCTAAAAGTGCTGCTTAAATGAATAATAAGTACACGAAAAGCATCTCGCAACGTCACATATTGCATTCGAACAGGTTGAAAACCTCATATTAGCACTTACGAAAGCTTCTAGGCACGCTTAGGTGTGATTCAATATTAATCCAATCGAAAGAAAATTCAAACATTCTGTATTCAAATAATTCGTTATTTTATTTAAGTAGAGAGCAATTTAAGGGATCTGAACACTATAAACTTAGCTAGCTGAGTATAATAGCCTAACTGCAACCGAAACGCTAAAAGTGCTGATTAAATGAATAATAAGTACACGAAAAGCATCTCGCAACGTCACATATTGCATTCGAACATGTTTGAAAACCTCATATTAGCACTTACGAAAGCTTCTAGGCACGCTTAGGTGTGATTCAATATTAATCCAATCGAAAGAAAAATTCAAACATTCTGTATTCAAATAATTCGTTATTTTATTTAAGTTAGAGAGCAATTTAAGGGATCTGAACACCTATAAACTTAGCTAGCTGAGTATAATAGCCTAACTGCAACCGAACGCTAAAGTGCTGCTTAAATGAATAATAAGTACACGAAAAGCATCTCGCAACGTCCACATATTGCATTCGAACAGGTTGAAAACCTCATATTAGCACTTACGAAAGCTTCTAGGCACGCTTAGGTGTGATTCAATATTAATCCAATCGAAAGAAAAATTCAAACATTCTGTATTCAAATAATTCGTTATTTTATTTAAGTTAGAGAGCAATTTTAAGGGATCTGAACACCTATAAACTTAGCTAGCTGAGTATAATAGCCTAACTGCAACCGAAACGCTAAAAGTGCTGCTTAATGAATAAGAAGTACACGAAAAGCATCTCGCAACGTCACATATTGCATTCGAACATGTTGAAAAACCTCATATTAGCACTTACGAAAGCTTCTAGGCACGCTTAGGTGTGATTCAATATTAATCCAATCGAAAGAAAAATTCAAACTTCTGTATTCAAATAATTCGTTATTTTATTTAAGTTAGAGAGCAATTTAAGGGATCTGAACACCTATAAACTTAGCTAGCTGAGTATAATAGCCTAACTGCTAACGAAACGCTAAACGTGCTGCTTAAATGAATAATAAGTACACCAAAAGCATCTCGCAACGTCACATATTGCATTCGAACATGTGAAAACCTCATATTAGCACTTACGAAAGCTTCTAGGCACGCTTAGGTGTGATTCAATATTAATCCAATCGAAAGAAAATTCAAACATTCTGTATTCAAATAATTCGTTATTTTTATTTAAGTTAGAGGGCAATTTAAAAGATCTGAACACCTATAACTTAACTAGCTGTGTATAATAGCCTACCTGCAACCGAAACGCTAAAAGTGCTGCTAAATGAATAATAAGTACACCAAAAGCATCTCGCAACGTCACATATTGCATTCGAAACAGGTTGAAAACCTCATATTAGCACTTACGAAAGCTTCTAGGCACGCTTAGGTGTGATTCAATATTAATCCAATCGAAGGAAAAATTCAAACATTCTGTATTCAAATAATTCGTTATTTTATTTAAGTTAGAGAGCAATTAAGGGATCTAAACACCCTATTAAACTTAGCTAGCTGAGTATAATAGCCTAACTGCAACCGAAACGCTAAAAGTGCTGCTTAAATGAATAATAAGTACACGAAAAGCATCTCGCAACGTCACATATTGCATTCGAACAGGTTGAAAACCTCATATTAGCACTTACGAAAGCTTCTAGGCACGCTTAGGTGTGATTCAATATTAATCCAATCGAAGGAAAATTCAAACCATTCTGTATCAAATAATCGTTATTTTATTTAAGGTTAGAGAGCAATTTAAGGATCTGAACACCTATAAACTTAGCTAGCTGGGTATAATACCTAACTGCACCGAAACGCTAAAAGTGCTGCTTAAATGAATAATAAGTACACCAAAAGCATCTCGCAACGTCACATATTGCATTCGAACATGTTGAAAACCTCATATTAGCACTTACGAAAGCTTCTAGGCACGCTTAGGTGTGATTCAATATTAATCCAATCGAAAGAAAAATTCAAACATTCTGTATTCAAATAATTCGTTATTTATTTAAGTTAGAGAGCAATTTAAGGGATCTGAACACCTATAAAACTTATCTAGCTGAGTATAATAGCCTAACTGCAAACGAAACGCTAAAAGTGCTGCTTAAATGAATAATAAGTACACCAAAAGCATCTCGCAACGTCACATATTGCATTCGAACATGTTGAAAACCTCATATTAGCACTTACGAAAGCTTCTAGGCACGCTTAGGTGTGATTCAATATTAATCCAATCGAAAGAAAAATTCAAACATTCTGTATTCAAATAATTCGTTATTTTATTTAAGTTAGAAAGCAATTTAAGGGATCGAACACCTATAAACTTAGCTAGCTGAGTATAATAGCCTAACTGCAACCGGAACGCTAAAAGTGCTGCTTAAATGAATAATAAGTACACGAAAAGCATCTCGCAACGGCACATATTGCATTCGAACAGGTTGAAAACCTCATATTAGCACCTTACGAAAGCTTCTAGGCACGCTTAGGTGTGATTCAATATTAATCCAATCGAAAGAAAAATTCAAACATTCTGTATTCAAATAATTCGTTATTTTATTTAAGTTAGAGAGCAATTTAAGGGATCTGAACACCTATAAACTTAGCTAGCTGGGTATCATAGCTAAATGCAACCGAAACGCTAAAAGTGCTGCTTAAATGAATAATAAGTACACCAAAAGCATCTCGCAACGTCACATATTGCATTCGAACATGTTGAAAACCTCATATTAGCACTTACGAAAGCTTCTAGGCACGCTTAGGTGTGATTCAATATTAATCCAATCGAAAGAAAAATTCAAACATTCTGTATTCAAATAATTCGTTATTTTATTTAAGTTAGAGAGCAATTTAAGGGATCTGAACACCTATAAACTTAGCTAGCTGGGTATAATAGCCTAAATGCAACGGAAACGCTAAAAGTGATGCTTAAATGAATAATAAGTACACCAAAAGCATCTCGCAACGTCACATATTGCATTCGAACATGTTGAAAACCTCATATTAGCACTTACGAAAGCTTCTAGGCACGCTTAGGTGTGATTCAATATTAATCCAATCGAAAGAAAAATTCAAACATTCTGTATTCAAATAATTCGTTATTTTATTTAAGTTAGAGAGCAATTTAAGGGATCTGAACACCTATAAACTTAGCTAGCTGAGTATAATAGCCTAACTGCAAACGAAACGCTAAAAGTGCTGCTTAAATGAATAATAAGTACACCAAAAGCATCTCGCAACGTCACATATTGCATTCGAACATGTTGAAAACCTCATATTAGCACTTACGAAAGCTTCTAGGCACGCTTAGGTGTGATTCAATATTAATCCATTCAAAAGAAAAATTCAAACATTCTGTATTCAAATAATTCGTTATTTTATTTAAGTTAGAGAGCAATTTAAGGGATCTGAACACCTATAAACTTAGCTAGCTGAGTATAATAGCCTAACTGCAACCGAAACGCTAAAAGTGCTGCTTAAATGAATAATAAGTACACGAAAAGCATCTCGCAACGTCACATATTGCATTCGAACAGGTTGAAAACCTCATATTAGCACTTACGAAAGCTTCTAGGCACGCTTAGGTGTGATTCAATATTAATCCAATCGAAAGAAAAATTCAAACATTCTGTATTCAAATAATTTGTTATTTTATTTAAGTTAGAGAGCAATTTAAGGGATCTGAACACCTATAAACTTAGCTAGCTGAGTATAATAGCCTAACTGCAACCGAAACGCTAAAAGTGCTGCTTAAACGAATAATAAGTACACGAAAAGCATCTCGCAACGTCACATATTGCATTCGAACATGTTGAAAACCTCATATTAGCACTTACGAAAGCTTCTAGGCACGCTTAGGTGTGATTCAATATTAATCCAATCGAAAGAAAAATTCAAACATTCTGTATTCAAATAATTCGTTATTTTATTTAAGTTAGAGGGCAATTTAAAAGATCTGAACACCTATAAACTTAACTAGCTGTGTATAATAGCCTACCTGCAACCGAAACGCTAAAAGTGCTGCTTAAATGAATAATAAGTACACCAAAAGCATCTCGCAACGTCACATATTACATTCGAACAGGTTGAAAACCTCATATTAGCACTTACGAAAGCTTCTAGGCACGCTTAGGTGTGATTCAATATTAATCCAATCGAAGGAAAAATTCAAACATTCTGTATTCAAATAATTCGTTATTTTATTTAAGTTAGAGAGCAATTTAAGGGATCTGAACACCTATAAACTTAGCTAGCTGAGTATAATAGCCTAAATGCAACCGAAACGCTAAAAGTGCTGCTTAAATGAATAATAAGTACACCAAAAGCATCTCGCAACGTCACATATTGCATTCGAACAGGTTGAAAACCTCATATTAGCACTTACGAAAGCTTCTAGGCACGCTTAGGTGTGATTCAATATTAATCCAATCGAAAGAAAAATTCAAACATTCTGTATTCAAATAATTCGTTATTTTATTTAAGTTAGAGAGCAATTTAAGGGATCTGAACACCTATAAACTTAGCTAGCTGAGTATAATAGCCTAACTGCAAACGAAACGCTAAAAGTGCTGCTTAAATGAATAATAAGTACACCAAAAGCATCTCGCAACGTCACATTTGCATTCGAACAGGTTGAAAACCTCATATTAGCACTTACGAAAGCTTCTAGGCACGCTTAGGTGTGATTCAATATTAATCCAATCGAAAGAAAAATTCAAACATTCTGTATTCAAATAATTCGTTATTTTATTTAAGTTAGAGAGCAATTTAAGGGATCTGAACACCTATAAACTTAGCTAGCTGAGTATAATAGCCTAACTGCAACCGAAACGCTAAAAGTGCTGCTTAAATGAATAACAAGTACACGAAAAGCATCTCGCAACGTCACATATTGCATTCGAACAGGTTGAAAACCTCATATTAGCACTTACGAAAGCTTCTAGGCACGCTTAGGTGTGATTCAATATTAATCCAATCGAAAGAAAAATTCAAACATTCTGTATTCAAATAATTCGTTATTTTATTTAAGTTAGAGAGCAATTTAAGGGATCTGAACACCTATAAACTTAGCTAGCTGAGTATAATAGCCTAACTGCAACCGAAACGCTAAAAGTGCTGCTTAAATGAATAATAAGTACACGAAAAGCATCTCGCAACGTCACATATTGCATTCGAACAGTTTGAAAACCTCATATTAGCACTTACGAAAGCTTCTAGGCACGCTTAGGTGTGATTCAATATTAATCCAATCGAAAGAAAAATTCAAACATTCTGTATTCAAATAATTCGTTATTTTATTTAAGTTAGAGAGCAATTTAAGGGATCTGAACACCTATAAACTTAGCTAGCTGAGTATAATAGCCTAACTGCAACCGAAACGCTAAAAGTGCTGCTTAAATGAATAATAAGTACACGAAAAGCATCTCGCAACGTCACATATTGCATTCAAACATGTTGAAAACCTCATATTAGCACTTACGAAAGCTTCTAGGCACGCTTAGGTGTGATTCAATATTAATCCAATCGAAAGAAAAATTCAAACATTCTGTATTCAAATAATTCGTTATTTTATTTAAGTTAGAGAGCAATTTAAGGGATCTGTACACCTATAAACTTAGCTAGCTGAGTATAATAGCCTAACTGCAACCGAAACGCTAAAAGTGCTGCTTAAATGAATAATAAGTACACGAAAAGCATCTCGCAACGTCACATATTGCATTCGAACAGGTTGAAAACCTCATATTAGCACTTACGAAAGCTTCTAGGCACGCTTAGGTGTGATTCAATATTAATCCAATCGAAAGAAAAATTCAAACATTCTGTATTCAAATAATTCGTTATTTTATTTAAGTTAGAGAGCAATTTAAGGGATCTGAACACCTATAAACTTAGCTAGCTGGGTATAATAGCCTAAATGCAACCGAAACGCTAAAAGTGCTGCTTAAATGAATAATAAGTACACCAAAAGCATCTCGCAACGTCACATATTGCATTCGAACATGTTGAAAACCTCATATTAGCACTTACGAAAGCTTCTAGGCACGCTTAGGTGTGATTCAATATTAATCCAATCGAAAGAAAAATTCAAACATTCTGTATTTAAATAATTCGTTATTTTATTTAAGTTAGAGAGCAATTTAAGGGATCTGAACACCTATAAACTTAGCTAGCTGAGTATAATAGCCTAACTGCAACCGAAACGCTAAAAGTGCTGCTTAAATGAATAATAAGTACACGAAAAGCATCTCGCAACGTCACATATTGCATTCGAACAGGTTGAAAACCTCATATTAGCACTTACGAAAGCTTCTAGGCACGCTTAGGTGTGATTCAATATTAATCCAATCGAAAGAAAAATTCAAACATTCTGTATTCAAATAATTCGTTATTTTATTTAAGTTAGAGGGCAATTTAAAAGATCTGAACACCTATAAACTTAACTAGCTGTGTATAATAGCCTACCTGCAACCGAAACGCTAAAAGTGCTGCTTAAATGAATAATAAGTACACCAAAAGCATCTCGCAACGTCACATATTGCATTCGAACATGTTGAAAACCCCATATTAGCACTTACGAAAGCTTCTAGGCACGCTTAGGTGTGATTCAATATTAATCCAATCGAAAGAAAAATTCAAACATTCTGTATTCAAATAATTCGTTATTTTATTTAAGTTAGAGAGCAATTTAAGGGATCTGAACACCTATAAACTTAGCTAGCTGAGTATAATAGCCTAACTGCAACCGAAACGCTAAAAGTGCTGCTTAAATGAATAATCATCATCATTAATCATGACATCATAACTGATGTGTTGTGATTCAGCATCATTTATACATTCAATGTATGAACACTACCCTTTACTAGTGCTTTCCAGGTTTCCCTGTGCTGGGCCATTTCCATAGCGCTGCCGAGTGATTCGTGTAGCACTCTTTTTGTTATGTCTGACCACCTCAGAGGAGATCTTCCTCTTCGCCGTTTACCGCATGGTTTTCCCTGGACGATGGTCTTCTCCATATTATCTTGACGGCGAGCAATATGGCCCAGGAATTGAATGAATAATAAGTACACGAAAAGCATCTCGCAACGTCACATATTGCATTCGAACAGGTTGAAAACCTCATATTAGCACTTACGAAAGCTTCTAGGCACGCTTAGGTGTGATTCAATATTAATCCAATCGAAAGAAAAATTCAAACATTCTGTATTCAAATAATTCGTTATTTTATTTAAGTTAGAGGGCAATTTAAAAGATCTGAACACCTATAAACTTAACTAGCTGTGTATAATAGCCTACCTGCAACCGAAACGCTAAAAGTGCTGCTTAAATGAATAATAAGTACACCAAAAGCATCTCGCAACGTCACATATTGCATTCGGACAGGTTGAAAACCTCATATTAGCACTTACGAAAGCTTCTAGGCACGCTTAGGTGTGATTCAATATTAATCCAATCGAAGGAAAAATTCAAACATTCTGTATTCAAATAATTCGTTATTTTATTTAAGTTAGAGAGCAATTTAAGGGATCTGAACACCTATAAACTTAGCTAGCTGAGTATAATAGCCTAAATGCAACCGAAACGCTAAAAGTGCTGCTTAAATGAATAACAAGTACACGAAAAGCATCTCGCAACGTCACATATTGCATTCGAACAGGTTGAAAACCTCATATTAGCACTTACGAAAGCTTCTAGGCACGCTTAGGTGTGATTCAATATTAATCCAATCGAAAGAAAAATTCAAACATTCTGTATTCAAATAATTCGTTATTTTATTTAAGTTAGAGAGCAATTTAAGGGATCTGAACACCTATAAACTTAGCTAGCTGAGTATAATAGCCTAACTGCAACCGAAACGCTAAAAGTGCTGCTTAAATGAATAATAAGTACACGAAAAGCATCTCGCAACGTCACATATTACATTCGAACATGTTGAAAACCTCATATTAGCACTTACGAAAGCTTCTAGGCACGCTTAGGTGTGATTCAATATTAATCCAATCGAAAGAAAAATTCAAACATTCTGTATTCAAATAATTCGTTATTTTATTTAAGTTAGAGAGCAATTTAAGGGATCTGAACACCTATAAACTTAGCTAGCTGAGTATAATAGCCTAACTGCAACCGAAACGCTAAAAGTGCTGCTTAAATGAATAATAAGTACACGAAAAGCATCTCCCAACGTCACATATTGCATTCGAACATGTTGAAAACCTCATATTAGCACTTACGAAAGATTCTAGGCACGCTCAGGTGTGATTCAATATTAATCCAATCGAAAGAAAAATTCAAACATTCTGTATTCAAATAATTCGTTATTTTATTTAAGTTAGAGAGCAATTTAAGGGATCTGAACACCTATAAACTTAGCTAGCTGAGTATAATAGCCTAACTGCAACCGAAACGCTAAAAGTGCTGCTTAAATGAATAATAAGTACACGAAAAGCATCTCGCAACGTCACATATTGCATTCGAACAGGTTGAAAACCTCATATTAGCACTTACGAAAGCTTCTAGGCACGCTTAGGTGTGATTCAATATTAATCCAATCGAAAGAAAAATTCAAACATTCTGTATTCAAATAATTCGTTATTTTATTTAAGTTAGAGAGCAATTTAAGGGATCTGAACACCTATAAACTTAGCTAGCTGGGTATAATAGCCTAAATGCAACCGAAACGCTAAAAGTGCTGCTTAAATGAATAATAAGTACACCAAAAGCATCTCGCAACGTCACATATTGCATTCGAACATGTTGAAAACCTCATATTAGCACTTACGAAAGCTTCTAGGCACGCTTAGGTGTGATTCAATATTAATCCAATCGAAAGAAAAATTCAAACATTCTGTATTCAAATAATTCGTTATTTTATTTAAGTTAGAGAGCAATTTAAGGGATCTGAACACCTATAAACTTAGCTAGCTGAGTATAATAGCCTAACTGCAAACGAAACGCTAAAAGTGCTGCTTAAATGAATAATAAGTACACCAAAAGCATCTCGCAACGTCACATATTGCATTCGAACAGGTTGAAAACCTCATATTAGCACTTACGAAAGCTTCTAGGCACGCTTAGGTGTGATTCAATATTAATCCAATCGAAAGAAAAATTCAAACATTCTGTATTCAAATAATTCGTTATTTTATTTAAGTTAGAGAGCAATTTAAGGGATCTGAACACCTATAAACTTAGCTAGCTGAGTATAATAGCCTAACTGCAACCGAAACGCTAAAAGTGCTGCTTAAATGAATAATAAGTACACGAAAAGCATCTCGCAACGTCACATATTGCATTCGAACAGGTTGAAAACCTCATATTAGCACTTACGAAAGCTTCTAGGCACGCTTAGGTGTGATTCAATATTAATCCAATCGAAGGAAAAATTCAAACATTCTGTATTCAAATAATTCGTTATTTTATTTAAGTTAGAGAGCAATTTAAGGGATCTGAACACCTATAAACTTAGCTAGCTGAGTATAATAGCCTAAATGCAACCGAAACGCTAAAAGTGCTGCTTAAATGAATAATAAGTACACCAAAAGCATCTCGCAACGTCACATATTGCATTCGAACAGGTTGAAAACCTCATATTAGCACTTACGAAAGCTTCTAGGCACGCTTAGGTGTGATTCAATATTAATCCAATCGAAAGAAAAATTCAAACATTCTGTATTCAAATAATTCGTTATTTTATTTAAGTTAGAGGGCAATTTAAAAGATCTGAACACCGATAAACTTAACTAGCTGTGTATAATAGCCTACCTGCAACCGAAACGCTAAAAGTGCTGCTTAAATGAATAATAAGTACACCAAAAGCATCTCGCAACGTCACATATTGCATTCGAACAGGTTGAAAACCTCATATTAGCACTTACGAAAGCTTCTAGGCACGCTTAGGTGTGATTCAATATTAATCCAATCGAAAGAAAAATTCAAACATTCTGTATTCAAATAATTCGTTATTTTATTTAAGTTAGAGAGCAATTTAAGGGATCTGAACACCTATAAACTTAGCTAGCTGAGTATAATAGCCTAACTGCAACCGAAACGCTAAAAGTGCTGCTTAAATGAATAACAAGTACACGAAAAGCATCTCGCAACGTCACATATTGCATTCGAACAGGTTGAAAACCTCATATTAGCACTTACGAAAGCTTCTAGGCACGCTTAGGTGTGATTCAATATTAATCCAATCGAAAGAAAAATTCAAACATTCTGTATTCAAATAATTCGTTATTTTATTTAAGTTAGAGGGCAATTTAAAAGATCTGAACACCGATAAACTTAACTAGCTGTGTATAATAGCCTACCTGCAACCGAAACGCTAAAAGTGCTGCTTAAATGAATAATAAGTACACCAAAAGCATCTCGCAACGTCACATATTGCATTCGAACAGGTTGAAAACCTCATATTAGCACTTACGAAAGCTTCTAGGCACGCTTAGGTGTGATTCAATATTAATCCAATCGAAAGAAAAATTCAAACATTCTGTATTCAAATAATTCGTTATTTTATTTAAGTTAGAGAGCAATTTAAGGGATCTGAACACCTATAAACTTAGCTAGCTGAGTATAATAGCCTAACTGCAACCGAAACGCTAAAAGTGCTGCTTAAATGAATAACAAGTACACGAAAAGCATCTCGCAACGTCACATATTGCATTCGAACAGGTTGAAAACCTCATATTAGCACTTACGAAAGCTTCTAGGCACGCTTAGGTGTGATTCAATATTAATCCAATCGAAAGAAAAATT
Organism: Agriotes lineatus; assembly: GCA_940337035.1. Lineage (NCBI taxonomy): Eukaryota > Metazoa > Arthropoda > Insecta > Coleoptera > Elateridae > Agriotes > Agriotes lineatus. The sequence goes on along the minus strand of CALNHX010003992.1, from coordinate 124,044 downwards.
CAAACATTCTGTATTCAAATAATTCGTTATTTTATTTAAGTTAGAGAGCAATTTAAGGGATCTGAACACCTATAAACTTAGCTAGCTGAGTATAATAGCCTAACTGCAACCGAAACGCTAAAAGTGCTGCTTAAATGAATAATAAGTACACGAAAAGCATCTCGCAACGTCACATATTGCATTCGAACAGGTTGAAAACCTCATATTAGCACTTACGAAAGCTTCTAGGCACGCTTAGGTGTGATTCAATATTAATCCAATCGAAAGAAAAATTCAAACATTCTGTATTCAAATAATTCGTTATTTTATTTAAGTTAGAGAGCAATTTAAGGGATCTGAACACCTATAAACTTAGCTAGCTGAGTATAATAGCCTAACTGCAACCGAAACGCTAAAAGTGCTGCTTAAATGAATAATAAGTACACGAAAAGCATCTCGCAACGTCACATATTGCATTCGAACATGTTGAAAACCTCATATTAGCACTTACGAAAGCTTCTAGGCACGCTTAGGTGTGATTCAATATTAATCCAATCGAAAGAAAAATTCAAACATTCTGTATTCAAATAATTCGTTATTTTATTTAAGTTAGAGAGCAATTTAAGGGATCTGAACACCTATAAACTTAGCTAGCTGAGTATAATAGCCTAACTGCAACCGAAACGCTAAAAGTGTTGCTTAAATGAATAATAAGTACACGAAAAGCATCTCGCAACGTCACATATTGCATTCGAACAGGTTGAAAACCTCATATTAGCACTTACGAAAGCTTCTAGGCACGCTTAGGTGTGATTCAATATTAATCCAATCGAAAGAAAAATTCAAACATTCTGTATTCAAATAATTCGTTATTTTATTTAAGTTAGAGGGCAATTTAAAAGATCTGAACACCTATAAACTTAACTAGCTGTGTATAATAGCCTACCTGCAACCGAAACGCTAAAAGTGCTGCTTAAATGAATAATAAGTACACCAAAAGCATCTCGCAACGTCACATATTGCATTCGAACAGGTTGAAAACCACATATTAGCACTTACGAAAGCTTCTAGGCACGCTTAGGTGTGATTCAATATTAATCCAATCGAAGGAAAAATTCAAACATTCTGTATTCAAATAATTCGTTATTTTATTTAAGTTAGAGAGCAATTTAAGGGATCTGAACACCTATAAACTTAGCTAGCTGAGTATAATAGCCTAAATGCAACCGAAACGCTAAAAGTGCTGCTTAAATGATTAATAAGTACACCAAAAGCATCTCGCAACGTCACATATTGCATTCGAACAGGTTGAAAACCTCATATTAGCACTTACGAAAGCTTCTAGGCACGCTTAGGTGTGATTCAATATTAATCCAATCGAAAGAAAAATTCAAACATTCTGTATTCAAATAATTCGTTATTTTATTTAAGTTAGAGAGCAATTTAAGGGATCTGAACACCTATAAACTTAGCTAGCTGAGTATAATAGCCTAACTGCAACCGAAACGCTAAAAGTGCTGCTTAAATGAATAACAAGTACACGAAAAGCATCTCGCAACGTCACATATTGCATTCGAACAGGTTGAAAACCTCATATTAGCACTTACGAAAGCTTCTAGGCACGCTTAGGTGTGATTCAATATTAATCCAATCGAAAGAAAAATTCAAACATTCTGTATTCAAATAATTCGTTATTTTATTTAAGTTAGAGAGCAATTTAAGGGATCTGAACACCTATAAACTTAGCTAGCTGAGTATAATAGCCTAACTGCAACCGAAACGCTAAAAGTGCTGCTTAAATGAATAATAAGTACACGAAAAGCATCTCGCAACGTCACATATTGCATTCGAACAGGTTGAAAACCTCATATTAGCACTTACGAACGCTTCTAGGCACGCTTAGGTGTGATTCAATATTAATCCAATCGAAAGAAAAATTCAAACATTCTGTATTCAAATAATTCGTTATTTTATTTAAGTTAGAGAGCAATTTAAGGGATCTGAACACCTATAAACTTAGCTAGCTGAGTATAATAGCCTAACTGCAACCGAAACGCTAAAAGTGCTGCTTAAATGAATAATAAGTACACGAAAAGCATCTCGGAACGTCACATATTGCATTCGAACAGGTTGAAAACCTCATATTAGCACTTACGAAAGCTTCTAGGCACGCTTAGGTGTGATTCAATATTAATCCAATCGAAAGAAAAATTCAAACATTCTGTATTCAAATAATTCGTTATTTTATTTAAGTTAGAGAGCAATTTAAGGGATCTGAACACCTATAAACTTAGCTAGCTGAGTATAATAGCCTAACTGCAACCGAAACGCTAAAAGTGCTGCTTAAATGAATAATAAGTACACGAAAAGCATCTCGCAACGTCACATATTGCATTCGAACAAGTTGAAAACCTCATATTAGCACTTACGAAAGCTTCTAGGCACGCTTAGGTGTGATTCAATATTAATCCAATCGAAAGAAAAATTCAAACATTCTGTATTCAAATAATTCGTTATTTTATTTAAGTTAGAGGGCAATTTAAAAGATCTGAACACCTATAAACTTAACTAGCTGTGTATAATAGCCTACCTGCAACCGAAACGCTAAAAGTGCTGCTTAAATGAATAATAAGTACACCAAAAGCATCTCGCAACGTCACATATTGCATTCGAACAGGTTGAAAACCTCATATTAGCACTTACGAAAGCTTCTAGGCACGCTTAGGTGTGATTCAATATTAATCCAATCGAAGGAAAAATTCAAACATTCTGTATTCAAATAATTCGTTATTTTATTTAAGTTAGAGAGCAATTTAAGGGATCTGAACACCTATAAACTTAGCTAGCTGAGTATAATAGCCTAAATGCAACCGAAACGCAAAAAGTGCTGCTTAAATGAATAATTAGTACACCAGAAGCATCTCGCAACGTCACATATTGCATTCGAACAGGTTGAAAACCTCATATTAGCACTTACGAAAGCTTCTAGGCACGCTTAGGTGTGATTCAATATTAATCCAATCGAAAGAAAAATTCAAACATTCTGTATTCAAATAATTCGTTATTTTATTTAAGTTAGAGAGCAATTTAAGGGATCTGAACACCTATAAACTTAGCTAGCTGAGTATAATAGCCTAACTGCAACCGAAACGCTAAAAGTGCTGCTTAAATGAATAACAAGTACACGAAAAGCATCTCGCAACGTCACATATTGCATTCGAACAGGTTGAAAACCTCATATTAGCACTTACGAAAGCTTCTAGGCACGCTTAGGTGTGATTCAATATTAATCCAATCGAAAGAAAAATTCAAACATTCTGTATTCAAATAATTCGTTATTTTATTTAAGTTAGAGAGCAATTTAAGGGATCTGAACACCTATAAACTTAGCTAGCTGAGTATAATAGCCTAACTGCAACCGAAACGCTAAAAGTGCTGCTTAAATGAATAATAAGTACACGAAAAGCATCTCGCAACGTCACATATTGCATTCGAACAGGTTGAAAACCTCATATTAGCACTTACGAAAGCTTCTAGGCACGCTTAGGTGTGATTCAATATTAATCCAATCGAAAGAAAAATTCAAACATTCTGTATTCAAATAATTCGTTATTTTATTTAAGTTAGAGAGCAATTTAAGGGATCTGAACACCTATAAACTTAGCTAGCTGAGTATAATAGCCTAACTGCAACCGAAACGCTAAAAGTGCTGCTTAAATGAATAATAAGTACACGAAAAGCATCTCGCAACGTCACATATTGCATTCGAACATGTTGAAAACCTCATATTAGCACTTACGAAAGCTTCTAGGCACGCTTAGGTGTGATTCAATATTAATCCAATCGAAAGAAAAATTCAAACATTCTGTATTCAAATAATTCGTTATTTTATTTAAGTTAGAGAGCAATTTAAGGGATCTGAACACCTATAAACTTAGCTAGCTGAGTATAATAGCCTAACTGCAACCGAAACGCTAAAAGTGCTGCTTAAATGAATAATAAGTACACGAAAAGCATCTCGCAACGTCACATATTGCATTCGAACAGGTTGAAAACCTCATATTAGCACTTACGAAAGCTTCTAGGCACGCTTAGGTGTGATTCAATATTAATGCAATCGAAAGAAAAATTCAAACATTCTGTATTCAAATAATTCGTTATTTTATTTAAGTTAGAGAGCAATTTAAGGGATCTGAACACCTATAAACTTAGCTAGCTGGGTATAATAGCCTACATGCAACCGAAACGCTAAAAGTGCTGCTTAAATGAATAATAAGTACACCAAAAGCATCTCGCAACGTCACATATTGCATTCGAACATGTTGAAAACCTCATATTAGCACTTACGAAAGCTTCTAGGCACGCTTAGGTGTGATTCAATATTAATCCAACCGAAAGAAAAATTCAAACATTCTGTATTCAAATAATTCGTTATTTTATTTAAGTTAGAGAGCAATTTAAGGGATCTGAACACCTATAAACTTAGCTAGCTGAGTATAATAGCCTAACTGCAAACGAAACGCTAAAAGTGCTGCTTAAATGAATAATAAGTACACCAAAAGCATCTCGCAACGTCACATATTGCATTCGAACATGTTGAAAACCTCATATTAGCACTTACGAAAGCTTCTAGGCACGCTTAGGTGTGATTCAATATTAATCCAATCGAAAGAAAAATTCAAACATTCTGTATTCAAATAATTCGTTATTTTATTTAAGTTAGAGAGCAATTTAAGGGATCTGAACACCTATAAACTTAGCTAGCTGAGTATAATAGCCTAACTGCAACCGAAACGCTAAAAGTGCTGCTTAAATGAATAATAAGTACACGAAAAGCATCTCGCAACGTCACATATTGCATTCGAACAGGTTGAAAACCTCATATTAGCACTTACGAAAGCTTCTAGGCACGCTTAGGTGTGATTCAATATTAATCCAATCGAAAGAAAAATTCAAACATTCTGTATTCAAATAATTCGTTATTTTATTTAAGTTAGAGAGCAATTTAAGGGATCTGAACACCTATAAACTTAGCTAGCTGAGTATAATAGCCTAACTGCAACCGAAACGCTAAAAGTGCAGCTTAAATGAATAATAAGTACACGAAAAGCATCTCGCAACGTCACATATTGCATTCGAACAGGTTGAAAACCTCATATTAGCACTTACGAAAGCTTCTAGGCACGCTTAGGTGTGATTCAATATTAATCCAATCGAAGGAAAAATTCAAACATTCTGTATTCAAATAATTCGTTATTTTATTTAAGTTAGAGAGCAATTTAAGGGATCTGAACACCTATAAACTTAGCTAGCTGAGTATAATAGCCTAAATGCAACCGAAACGCTAAAAGTGCTGCTTAAATGAATAATAAGTACACCAAAAGCATCTCGCAACGTCACATATTGCATTCGAACAGGTTGAAAACCTCATATTAGCACTTACGAAAGCTTCTAGGCACGCTTAGGTGTGATTCAATATTAATCCAATCGAAAGAAAAATTCAAACATTCTGTATTCAAATAATTCGTTATTTTATTTAAGTTAGAGGGCAATTTAAAAGATCTGAACACCTATAAACTTAACTAGCTGTGTATAATAGCCTACCTGCAACCGAAACGCTAAAAGTGCTGCTTAAATGAATAATAAGTACACCAAAAGCATCTCGCAACGTCACATATTGCATTCGAACAGGTTGAAAACCTCATATTAGCACTTACGAAAGCTTCTAGGCACGCTTAGGTGTGATTCAATATTAATCCAATCGAAAGAAAAATTCAAACATTCTGTATTCAAATAATTCGTTATTTTATTTAAGTTAGAGAGCAATTTAAGGGATCTGAACACCTATAAACTTAGCTAGCTGAGTATAATAGCCTAACTGCAACCGAAACGCTAAAAGTGCTGCTTAAATGAATAACAAGTACACGAAAAGCATCTCGCAACGTCACATATTGCATTCGAACAGGTTGAAAACCTCATATTAGCACTTACGAAAGCTTCTAGGCACGCTTAGGTGTGATTCAATATTAATCCAATCGAAAGAAAAATTCAAACATTCTGTATTCAAATAATTCGTTATTTTATTTAAGTTAGAGAGCAATTTAAGGGATCTGAACAAGTATAAACTTAGCTAGCTGAGTATAATAGCCTAACTGCAACCGAAACGCTAAAAGTGCTGCTTAAATGAATAATAAGTACACGAAAAGCATCTCGCAACGTCACATATTGCATTCGAACATGTTGAAAACCTCATATTAGCACTTACGAAAGCTTCTAGGCACGCTTAGGTGTGATTCAATATTAATCCAATCGAAAGAAAAATTCAAACATTCTGTATTCAAATAATTCGTTATTTTATTTAAGTTAGAGAGCAATTTAAGGGATCTGAACACCTATAAACTTAGCTAGCTGAGTATAATAGCCTAACTGCAACCGAAACGCTAAAAGTGCTGCTTAAATGAATAATAAGTACACGAAAAGCATCTCGCAACGTCACATATTGCATTCGAACAGGTTGAAAACCTCATATTAGCACTTACGAAAGCTTCTAGGCACGCTTAGGTGTGATTCAATATTAATCCAATCGAAAGAAAAATTCAAACATTCTGTATTCAAATAATTCGTTATTTTATTTAAGTTAGAGAGCAATTTAAGGGATCTGAACAAGTATAAACTTAGCTAGCTGAGTATAATAGCCTAACTGCAACCGAAACGCTAAAAGTGCTGCTTAAATGAATAATAAGTACACGAAAGCATCTCGCAACGTCACATATTGCATTCGAACATGTTGAAAACCTCATATTAGCACTTACGAAAGCTTCTAGGCACGCTTAGGTGTGATTCAATATTAATCCAATCGAAGGAAAAATTCAAACATTCTGTATTCAAATAATTCGTTATTTTATTTAAGTTAGAGAGCAATTTAAGGGATCTGAACACCTATAAACTTAGCTAGCTGAGTATAATAGCCTAAATGCAACCGAAACGCTAAAAGTGCTGCTTAAATGAATAATAAGTACACCAAAAGCATCTCGCAACGTCACATATTGCATTCGAACAGGTTGAAAACCTCATATTAGCACTTACGAAAGCTTCTAGGCACGCTTAGGTGTGATTCAATATTAATCCAATCGAAAGAAAAATTCAAACATTCTGTATTCAAATAATTCGTTATTTTATTTAAGTTAGAGAGCAATTTAAGGGATCTGAACACCTATAAACTTAGCTAGCTGAGTATAATAGCCTAACTGCAACCGAAACGCTAAAAGTGCTGCTTAAATGAATAACAAGTACACGAAAAGCATCTCGCAACGTCACATATTGCATTCGAACAGGTTGAAAACCTCATATTAGCACTTACGAAAGCTTCTAGGCACGCTTAGGTGTGATTCAATATTAATCCAATCGAAAGAAAAATTCAAACATTCTGTATTCAAATAATTCGTTATTTTATTTAAGTTAGAGAGCAATTTAAGGGATCTGAACACCTATAAACTTAGCTAGCTGAGTATAATAGCCTAACTGCAACCGAAACGCTAAAAGTGCTGCTTAAATGAATAATAAGTACACGAAAAGCATCTCGCAACGTCACATATTGCATTCGAACAGGTTGAAAACCTCATATTAGCACTTACGAAAGCTTCTAGGCACGCTTAGGTGTGATTCAATATTAATCCAATCGAAAGAAAAATTCAAACATTCTGTATTCAAATAATTCGTTATTTTATTTAAGTTAGAGAGCAATTTAAGGGATCTGAACACCTATAAACTTAGCTAGCTGAGTATAATAGCCTAACTGCAACCGAAACGCTAAAAGTGCTGCTTAAATGAATAATAAGTACACGAAAAGCATCTCGCAACGTCACATATTGCATTCGAACAGGTTGAAAACCTCATATTAGCACTTACGAAAGCTTCTAGGCACGCTTAGGTGTGATTCAATATTAATCCAATCGAAAGAAAAATTCAAACATTCTGTATTCAAATAATTCGTTATTTTATTTAAGTTAGAGGGCAATTTAAAAGATCTGAACACCTATAAACTTAACTAGCTGTGTATAATAGCCTACCTGCAACCGAAACGCTAAAAGTGCTGCTTAAATGAATAATAAGTACACCAAAAGCATCTCGCAACGTCACATATTGCATTCGAACATGTTGAAAACCTCATATTAGCACTTACGAAAGCTTCTAGGCACGCTTAGGTGTGATTCAATATTAATCCAATCGAAGGAAAAATTCAAACATTCTGTATTCAAATAATTCGTTATTTTATTTAAGTTAGAGAGCAATTTAAGGGATCTGAACACCTATAAACTTAGCTAGCTGAGTATAATAGCCTAAATGCAACCGAAACGCAAAAAGTGCTGCTTAAATGAATAATAAGTACACCAGAAGCATCTCGCAACGTCACATATTGCATTCGAACAGGTTGAAAACCTCATATTAGCACTTACGAAAGCTTCTAGGCACGCTTAGGTGTGATTCAATATTAATCCAATCGAAAGAAAAATTCAAACATTCTGTATTCAAATAATTCGTAATTTTATTTAAGTTAGAGAGCAATTTAAGGGATCTGAACACCTATAAACTTAGCTAGCTGAGTATAATAGCCTAACTGCAACCGAAACGCTAAAAGTGCTGCTTAAATGAATAACAAGTACACGAAAAGCATCTCGCAACGTCACATATTGCATTCGAACAGGTTGAAAACCTCATATTAGCACTTACGAAAGCTTCTAGGCACGCTTAGGTGTGATTCAATATTAATCCAATCGAAAGAAAAATTCAAACATTCTGTATTCAAATAATTCGTTATTTTATTTAAGTTAGAGAGCAATTTAAGGGATCTGAACACCTATAAACTTAGCTAGCTGAGTATAATAGCCTAACTGCAACCGAAACGTTAAAAGTGCTGCTTAAATGAATAATAAGTACACGAAAAGCATCTCGCAACGTCACATATTGCATTCGAACAGGTTGAAAACCTCATATTAGCACTTACGCAAGCTTCTAGGCACGCTTAGGTGTGATTCAATATTAATCCAATCGAAAGAAAAATTCAAACATTCTGTATTCAAATAATTCGTTATTTTATTTAAGTTAGAGAGCAATTTAAGGGATCTGAACACCTATAAACTTAGCTAGCTGAGTATAATAGCCTAACTGCAACCGAAACGCTAAAAGTGCTGCTTAAATGAATAATAAGTACACGAAAAGCATCTCGCAACGTCACATATTGCATTCGAACATGTTGAAAACCTCATATTAGCACTTACGAAAGCTTCTAGGCACGCTTAGGTGTGATTCAATATTAATCCAATCGAAAGAAAAATTCAAACATTCTGTATTCAAATAATTCGTTATTTTATTTAAGTTAGAGAGCAATTTAAGGGATCTGAACACCTATAAACTTAGCTAGCTGAGTATAATAGCCTAACTGCAACCGAAACGCTAAAAGTGCTGCTTAAATGAATAATAAGTACACGAAAAGCATCTCGCAACGTCACATATTGCATTCGAACAGGTTGAAAACCTCATATTAGCACTTACGAAAGCTTCTAGGCACGCTTAGGTGTGATTCAATATTAATCCAATCGAAAGAAAAATTCAAACATTCTGTATTCAAATAATTCGTTATTTTATTTAAGTTAGAGAGCAATTTAAGGGATCTGAACACCTATAAACTTAGCTAGCTGGGTATAATAGCCTACATGCAACCGAAACGCTAAAAGTGCTGCTTAAATGAATAATAAGTACACCAAAAGCATCTCGCAACGTCACATATTGCATTCGAACATGTTGAAAACCTCATATTAGCACTTACGAAAGCTTCTAGGCACGCTTAGGTGTGATTCAATATTAATCCAACCGAAAGAAAAATTCAAACATTCTGTATTCAAATAATTCGTTATTTTATTTAAGTTAGAGAGCATTTTAAGGGATCTGAACACCTATAAACTTAGCTAGCTGAGTATAATAGCCTAACTGCAAACGAAACGCTAAAAGTGCTGCTTAAATGAATAATAAGTACACCAAAAGCATCTCGCAACGTCACATATTGCATTCGAACATGTTGAAAACCTCATATTAGCACTTACGAAAGCTTCTAGGCACGCTTAGGTGTGATTCAATATTAATCCAATCGAAAGAAAAATTCAAACATTCTGTATTCAAATAATTCGTTATTTTATTTAAGTTAGAGAGCAATTTAAGGGATCTGAACACCTATAAACTTAGCTAGCTGAGTATAATAGCCTAACTGCAACCGAAACGCTAAAAGTGCAGCTTAAATGAATAATAAGTACACGAAAAGCATCTCGCAACGTCACATATTGCATTCGAACAGGTTGAAAACCTCATATTAGCACTTACGAAAGCTTCTAGGCACGCTTAGGTGTGATTCAATATTAATCCACTCGAAAGAAAAATTCAAACATTCTGTATTCAAATAATTCGTTATTTTATTTAAGGTAGAGAGCAACTTAAGGGATCTGAACACCTATAAACTTAGCTAGCTGAGTATAATAGCCTAACTGCAACCGAAACGCTAAAAGTGCTGCTTAAATGAATAATAAGTACACGAAAAGCATCTCGCAACGTCACATATTGCATTCGAACAGGTTGAAAACCTCATATTAGCACTTACGAAAGCTTCTAGGCACGCTTAGGTGTGATTCAATATTAATCCAATCGAAAGAAAAATTCAAACATTCTGTATTCAAATAATTCGTTATTTTATTTAAGTTAGAGAGCAATTTAAGGGATCTGAATACCTATAAACTTAGCTAGCTGAGTATAATAGCCTAACTGCAACCGAAACGCTAAAAGTGCTGCTTAAATGAATAATAAGTACACGAAAAGCATCTCGCAACGTCACATATTGCATTCGAACATGTTGAAAACCTCATATTAGCACTTACGAAAGCTTCTAGGCACGCTTAGGTGTGATTCAATATTAATCCAATCGAAAGAAAAATTCAAACATTCTGTATTCAAATAATTCGTTATTTTATTTAAGTTAGAGAGCAATTTAAGGGATCTGAACACCTATAAACTTAGCTAGCTGAGTATAATAGCCTAACTGCAACCGAAACGCTAAAAGTGCTGCTTAAATGAATAATAAGTACACGAAAAGCATCTCGCAACGTCACATATTGCATTCGAACAGGTTGAAAACCTCATATTAGCACTTACGAAAGCTTCTAGGCACGCTTAGGTGTGATTCAATATTAATCCAATCGAAAGAAAAATTCAAACATTCTGTATTCAAATAATTCGTTATTTTATTTAAGTTAGAGAGCAATTTAAGGGATCTGAACACCTATAAACTTAGCTAGCTGGGTATAATAGCCTAAATGCAACCGAAACGCTAAAAGTGCTGCTTAAATGAATAATAAGTACACCAAAAGCATCTCGCAACGTCACATATTGCATTCGAACATGTTGAAAACCTCATATTAGCACTTACGAAAGCTTCTAGGCACGCTTAGGTGTGATTCAATATTAATCCAATCGAAAGAAAAAATCAAACATTCTGTATTCAAATAATTCGTTATTTTATTTAAGTTAGAGAGCAATTTAAGGGATCTGAACACCTATAAACTTAGCTAGCTGAGTATAATAGCCTAACTGCCACCGAAACGCTAAAAGTGCTGCTTAAATGAATAATAAGTACACCAAAAGCATCTCGCAACGTCACATATTGCATTCGAACAGGTTGAAAACCTCATATTAGCACTTACGAAAGCTTCTAGGCACGCTTAGGTGTGATTCAATATTAATCCAATCGAAAGAAAAATTCAAACATTCTGTATTCAAATAATTCGTTATTTTATTTAAGTTAGAGGGCAATTTAAAAGATCTGAACACCTATAAACTTAACTAGCTGTGTATAATAGCCTACCTGCAACCGAAACGCTAAAAGTGCTGCTTAAATGAATAATAAGTACACCAAAATCATCTCGCAACGTCACATATTGCATTCGAACAGGTTGAAAACCTCATATTAGCACTTACGAAAGCTTCTAGGCACGCTTAGGTGTGATTCAATATTAATCCAATCGAAGGAAAAATTCAAACATTCTGTATTCAAATAATTCGTTATTTTATTTAAGTTAGAGAACAATTTAAGGGATCTGAACACCTATAAACTTAGCTAGCTGAGTATAATAGCCTAACTGCAACCGAAACGCTAAAAGTGCTGCTTAAATGAATAATAAGTACACGAAAAGCATCTCGCAACGTCACATATTGCATTCGAACAGGTTGAAAACCTCATATTAGCACTTACGAAAGCTTCTAGGCACGCTTAGGTGTGATTCAATATTAATCCAATCGAAGGAAAAATTCAAACATTCTGTATTCAAATAATTCGTTATTTTATTTAAGTTAGAGAGCAATTTAAGGGATCTGAACACCTATAAACTTAGCTAGCTGGGTATAATAGCCTAACTGCAACCGAAACGCTAAAAGTGCTGCTTAAATGAATAATAAGTACACCAAAAGCATCTCGCAACGTCACATATTGCATTCGAACATGTTGAAAACCTCATATTAGCACTTACGAAAGCTTCTAGGCACGCTTAGGTGTGATTCAATATTAATCCAATCGAAAGAAAAATTCAAACATTCTGTATTCAAATAATTCGTTATTTTATTTAAGTTAGAGAGCAATTTAAGGGATCTGAACACCTATAAACTTATCTAGCTGAGTATAATAGCCTAACTGCAAACGAAACGCTAAAAGTGCTGCTTAAATGAATAATAAGTACACCAAAAGCATCTCGCAACGTCACATATTGCATTCGAACATGTTGAAAACCTCATATTAGCACTTACGAAAGCTTCTAGGCACGCTTAGGTGTGATTCAATATTAATCCAATCGAAAGAAAAATTCAAACATTCTGTATTCAAATAATTCGTTATTTTATTTAAGTTAGAAAGCAATTTAAGGGATCTGAACACCTATAAACTTAGCTAGCTGAGTATAATAGCCTAACTGCAACCGAAACGCTAAAAGTGCTGCTTAAATGAATAATAAGTACACGAAAAGCATCTCGCAACGTCACATATTGCATTCGAACAGGTTGAAAACCTCATATTAGCACTTACGAAAGCTTCTAGGCACGCTTAGGTGTGATTCAATATTAATCCAATCGAAAGAAAAATTCAAACATTCTGTATTCAAATAATTCGTTATTTTATTTAAGTTAGAGGGCAATTTAAAAGATCTGAAAACCTATAAACTTAACTAGCTGTGTATAATAGCCTATCTGCAACCGAAACGCTAAAAGTGCTGCTTAAATGAATAATAAGTACACCAAAAGCATCTCGCAACGTCACATATTGCATTCGAACAGGTTGAAAACCTCATATTAGCACTTACGAAAGCTTCTAGGCACGCTTAGGTGTGATTCAATATTAATCCAATCGAAAGAAAAATTCAAACATTCTGTATTCAAATAATTCGTTATTTTATTTAAGTTAGAGGGCAATTTAAAAGATCTGAACACCTATAAACTTAACTAGCTGTGTATAATAGCCTACCTGCAACCGAAACGCTAAAAGTGCTGCTTAAATGAATAATAAGTACACCAAAAGCATCTCGCAACGTCACATATTGCATTCGAACAGGTTGAAAACCTCATATTAGCACTTACGAAAGCTTCTAGGCACGCTTAGGTGTGATTCAATATTAATCCAATCGAAGGAAAAATTCAAACATTCTGTATTCAAATAATTCGTTATTTTATTTAAGTTAGAGAGCAATTTAAGGGATCTGAACACCTATAAACTTAGCTAGCTGAGTATAATAGCCTAAATGCAACCGAAACGCTAAAAGTGCTGCTTAAATGAATAATAAGTACACCAAAAGCATCTCGCAACGTCACATATTGCATTCGAACAGGTTGAAAACCTCATATTAGCACTTACGAAAGCTTCTAGGCACGCTTAGGTGTGGTTGAGATATAGGCCCACTTGCGCCCGGCCCACTTGCGCCCACCGCCATTTTCGACCCATTTGCGCCCCAGAAGAATGTCAACGGTAATTAAGGTGTCATTTGCCTCCCGGCTTGCATCACATTAGTCATCAGGACACCCGAACTTAGCCGACTGACTAGTGCGGCGGTCTTCTACCTGCAAATTAGTTATTACAAAAAACACAAAATTTAACAATTTTTCCCTTAGCTGCCCTAACTTCTATGCGTTTCTGTTGGTACTTTAATGTTTGTGTTTATTTGAAATTTATTTTAATATTTTAGTAAGTTTTTGCACTGGTATCAAATTTATTGGTTAATAATTCAGATTATTAGATTAGCGTATTTTATCAGCGTGTCAGTGACACCTAGGTTTTAAGCATAATGTTATAGGAATTCATCAATATACTAAGTAACTTTTTATACTCGTATTTTATATAGTTCTCCATCCACTTTTAGAAAATAAATGAAGGAGTTACTTAGTAGAGGATAGGGCTGATAGGTTAACAAAGGTTGTACCATTTATAACTTTTTTTAATAGTTTTTGTCAACTAAGGTCTTTCTATTTTAGCTGACCTTCGCCTCTGTTTCATTTAGTATAAAAAGAATCTATGGTATATTTGGTAGAATAAAGACAATATTATTATTAAATACTCTATTATTGTTTATTGAATCTGGCAAAAACAACTAAAAGTTTCGGTCCTGCTTGGTTTGAAAAGAATTTTAAGAATATTTTCAGTTTTTGAAAAACCAAGTAGGCTTTCACAGGGAAGTGAAAACTATTTTATTTGCAGGTGAACTACCCTTTTTGTTTGTGATATAGCAAAATTTTATAAAGAAAAGTTGGTCAGAATAATAAATTGTGGCCCTATACAAAATTTCAGAAAGATCTGCCGACTTAGAAAAACCCGTAATTTTTTAGATGATTTTTTCCAATTACAAATCTTTATCTACGACCACCACTAAAAGTAGGCCTTTTAGCGCTAGCTTTTTTCACTAAAAGTGACGTTTTATAGTTTACCGTGTTTAAAGAAATCAGCTGTTTACTTTTAGCGCGAGTGTGAGATAAAGTGAAGTGAGGTTATAAACTACAATTTCGAACTGGAAGTGAAGTTGTAAAATTATTCTAGTTACTTCTTGCGTTAGAGGTAAAGTGTTTTTGAAATAATTAAAGCGTTATGTATGAATACAGTCAAATGTGTAGTATTAATAATTACCTTTGAGAACTGACTTTGACAGTATTGGTTTCCCAAACATTCGCCTGAGTGCAAAGGCCCTCTCTTTATTATGACATAAATTCTAACTGTCACAGATGCAAACCTTTGTTAAATCGATATTTATGGATTAATAACAGTAAAATTAAGGTCGTAAATAAAATATTGTATGCAACGCGTGCTAAAAGTCGTTTATGCACGAGACATGTTATGAAACTCAGCCTTCGGCTTCATTTCATAATTTTCATGTCTCGTGCATAAATCTCGACTTTTAGCACTTGTTGCATAAATAGCTATTATTTCATACTGATGTCAAAAATGAGATTTTTCGGTTTATTTATGGTACAAAAAATGGAACATTAAAATCTTAGTACTTTAAAGTAAAATTTTAAAGTTCAAGTACTTTAAAACTTATTTATTGTATAAAAAATGGAACATTAAAGTCCTATTACTTTAAAGTAAAATTTTAAAGTAAGTAATTAAAGTAAAAGTAAAATTATACGTCAGTTGTTGACATGAAATTTGAAATTATTTACAACTTTTTATTTAAATTTCATTAAACTTGGAGTATGAAATAAACCGCTGTATTCACCACGAACGAAGTGTTTTTAAAGGTCCTCGCAAGTAATTCTGTCCTCGGCTACTATTAAAGTCTTCACAAAAAACCAAATTGAATTTTAATATTAAGTCTTGGTATGTGAAATTTAAAAAATATTTAAAAAATTGAAAAATTACTTTTTAGCTAAAGTGACAAAAATTACGTGTTTTCTTGCCTTGAGATTGTTCAGTTAGCTAAAGATAACGGGGTACGGCCGTTTCGCCCCCGACCGTTTCGCCCCCGCCGTTTCGCCCTCAGCCGTTTCGCCCTCTAACCGTTTCGCGCCCGAAGTTTTACCTCTAGCTTTAGCTGTTTCCAGTTGCACCACGAGGAGGTTCGGCAACCGTTTTTTTATTAATTTTTTTTGGTGTTTGTGTTTTAATTTTAGTTTTTTTTTAAATTTTATTGGTTTTTGTTTGTTGGTGTTTATGTTTTAATTTTAGAGTTTTTAGTAGATACATATAAAGAAAGAGAAATCTTTTAACATCTATATTTCGACGTGCAACCGGAATAAATTCAAAATTCAAAATTATACCCAATCCCACGCAAGAAATCAATAACTTGACGATTTTCAAAATCTTCTTTTCAAATTCTTTTCATACGAGCTGATATTGTGACATACTTTTTATTTCTTGGATTAAAAAATAAAAAAACCGGTTGCAGAAATGCTACTAGCTATCTCCTCGTGGTGCAACTGGAAACAGCTGAAGCTGGCTAAAGCTAGAGGTAAAACTTCGGAGGCGAAACGGTTCGGGGGCGAAAAAGCTAGGGGGCGAAACGGCTGGGGGCGAAACGGGGAGGGCAAAACGTCCGTAAACCGAAGATAACACATTCTAAAAACATTTTATTGAAATCTTACTTAATTTCCGAGAAATAGCACTTTTTGGATTTTGACAATTTCGAAAAACTCAATTTTCTAAATAAATCAAAATCACTCGGTATATATGATAGGGGCTAAATAGGTTTTTAGACAAGCACAAATTATTGACGTAAAAAGGTTTTTTGACAAACCTAAAATATTTGTTTTCCATATTATGTCGACTTTTTGGCGGACACTGTATAAGTGTATGTGTAGAATGTTTTTCGTTTGGCTCGGAATTTGTTCCGCAGACTGACACAAAACTACTGTAATTACCGATTTCAACAAATTTTTTATAAAAAATCGTTTGGATCCTAACTTAGACTCAGATTTTGGAAGTAATCTGTAAGGCCTGTAACAGTAGCGTCAAAATAAAAAAAAGCATAGATTAAATTTTGGTTATATTTTTTTATTAAAAAGTGAACCACACATTCTTGGGACGCTGTATTGTCTGTTACGAATAATAGCGACTTAAAAGCTTTTAGTCATTTTTGCCAGTTTCAATAAACAGTAATCGATTATTTAATAATAATATTGTCTTTATTCTACCAAATAAACCATAGAAACACAGGCGAAGGTCAGCTAAAATAGGAAGACCTTAGTTGACAATAACTATTAAAAAAGTTATAAATGGTACAACCTTTGTTAACCTATCCGCCTTATTCTCTACTAAGTAACTCCTTCATTTACTTCTATAAGTGGATGGAGAACTATATAAAATAAGAGTATAAGAAGTTACCTAGTATATTGTTTAATTCCTATAACATTATGTTGAAAAACTAGGTGTCACTGACACGCTGATAAAATGCGCTAATCTAATAATCTGAATTATTAATCAATAAATTTGTGTGTAAAAACTCTTACTAAAATTTTAAATAAATCTCAAATAAACACAAACATTAAAGTACCAACAGAAACGCATAGCAGTTAGGGCAGCTAAGGAAAACATTGTAAATTTTGTGTTTTTGTAATAACTAATTTGCAGATAGAAGACCGCTGCACTAGTCAGTCGGCTAAGTTCGGGGTGTCCTGATGACTAATGAGATGCAAGCCTGAAGGCAAATGAGACCTTAATTACCGTTGACATTCTTCTGGGGCGCAAATGGGTCGAAAATGGCAGTGGGCGCAAGTGGGCCGGGCGCAACTGGGCCGACACCATTCAATATTAATCCAATCGAAA
The DNA here is from genome assembly GCA_940337035.1 of Agriotes lineatus. Taxonomy (NCBI): domain Eukaryota; kingdom Metazoa; phylum Arthropoda; class Insecta; order Coleoptera; family Elateridae; genus Agriotes; species Agriotes lineatus. The sequence goes on along the minus strand of CALNHX010003992.1, from coordinate 106,235 downwards.
GAAAAATTCAAACATTCTGTATTCAAATAATTCGTTATTTTATTTAAGTTAGAGAGCAATTTAAGGATCTGAACACCTATAAACTTAGCTAGCTGAGTATAATAGCCTAAATGCAACCGAAACGCTAAAAGTGCTGCTTAAATGAATAATAAGTACACCAAAAGCATCTCGCAACGTCACATATTGCATTCGAACAGGTTGAAAACCTCATATTAGCACTTACGAAAGCTTCTAGGCACGCTTAGGTGTGATTCAATATTAATCCAATCGAAAGAAAAATTCAAACATTCTGTATTCAAATAATTCGTTATTTTATTTAAGTTAGAGAGCAATTTAAGGGATCTGAACACCTATAAACTTAGCTAGCTGAGTATAATAGCCTAAATGCAACCGAAACGCTAAAAGTGCTGCTTAAATGAATAATAAGTACACCAAAAGCATCTCGCAACGTCACATATTGCATTCGAACAGGTTGAAAACCTCATATTAGCACTTACGAAAGCTTCTAGGCACGCTTAGGTGTGATTCAATATTAATCCAATCGAAAGAAAAATTCAAACATTCTGTATTCAAATAATTCGTTATTTTATTTAAGTTAGAGAGCAATTTAAGGGATCTGAACACCTATAAACTTAGCTAGCTGAGTATAATAGCCTAAATGCAACCGAAACGCTAAAAGTGCTGCTTAAATGAATAATAAGTACACCAAAAGCATCTCGCAACGTCACATATTGCATTCGAACAGGTTGAAAACCTCATATTAGCACTTACGAAGGCTTCTAAGCACGCTTAGGTGTGATTCAATATGAATCCAATCGAAAGAAAAATACAAACAATCTGTATTCAAATAACTCGTAATTTTGTTTATGTTAAAGAGCAATTTCACAGCTTTAAACGTCTATACACATGGCTAGCTGTGTATAAAAGCCTAACTGCAACCGAAGCGCTAAAAGTGCTGCTTAAACGAATAATAATTACACCAAAAGCATATCGCAACTTCACATATTGCATTCAAACTGGTTGAAAACCTCATATTAGCACTTACAAAAGCTTCTAGGCACGCCTAGGTGTGATTCAATATGAATCCATTCAAAAAAGAATACAAACAATCTGTATTCAAATAATTCGTTATTATGTTTAAGTTAGAGAGCAATTTAAGGGTTCTGAACACCAATAAACTTAGCTAGCTGTGTATAATAGCATAACTGCAACCGAAACGCTAAATCTGCTGCTTAAATGAATAATTAGTACACCGAAAGCATCGCGCAGTGTCACATATTGCATTCAAACTGGATGAAGACCTCATATTAGCACTTACAAAGGCTTCTAGGCACGATTAGGTGTGATTCAATATGAATCCAATCGAAAGAAAAATTCAAACATTCTGTATTCAAATAATTCGTTATTTTGTTTAAGATAGAGAGCAATTTAAGGGATCTGAACGACTATAAACTTAGCTAGCAGTGTATAATAGCCTAACTGCAACCGAAACGTTAAAAGTGCTGCTTAAATGAATAATAAGTACACCAAAAACATCTCGCAACGTCACATATTGCATTCAAACTGGATGAAAACCTCATATTAGCACTTACAAAGGCTTCTAGGCACGCTTAGGTGTGATTCAATATTAATCCAATCGAAAGAAAGACTCCAACATCCTGTATTTAAATAATTCGTTATTTTGTTTAAGTTAGAGAGAAATTTAAGAGATCTGAACACCTATAAACTTAACTAGCTGTGTATAATAGCCTCACTGAAACCGAAACGCTGAAGTGCTGCTTAAATGAATAATAAGTACACCAAAAGCATCTCGCAACGTCACATATTGCATTCAAACAGGTTGAAAAGCTCATATTAACACTTACGAAGGCTTCTAGGCACGCTTAGGTGTGATTCAATATGAATCCAATCAAAGAAGAATACAAACAATCTGTATTCAAATAATTCGTTATTATGTTTAACCTTCCATTAGGCGCGCATAGGTCCAGTGGGCCTATGCCCTAGTATTTTGCTTTTATTTCAGAACCGATTGAGTTATTGGGGTGGGCCTTCATGACATCTCAGAAGGATCTATTTATAACCATTTCCTGAAGCGGCATATCGATAACTGTCTTAGTTCCCGAGTAATTGATGAGTAGGCGGAACCGTACGTTGCTTATGTCCGCTGGACCTGACGCGCCCGCTCGCGTAACTGTTATTCTGCGTATTTTAGCGCCGAGCGTGACAGTGTTTTCGTCGACTGTGGCTCGGTATCAACTGAAACGGATAAAATACCAGAAATAATACAATTTTACAATGAAACAAAATCAGGTGTGGATGTTGTTGATAAATTGTGTGCTACTTACAACACAGCACGATCAACAAGAAGATGGCCAATGGTAATTTTTTACCACATGTTGAATGTCGCTGGAATTAACTCCAGAGTAATTCATTTGGGAAACGGAAAGGAATATTTTCCTAGACGAAACTACTTGAAGAAAATGGCTCTGTGTTTAGCAACTCCCCAGTTACAAAGAAGATCCGTATTGAAAAATTTACCAAATGAATTGCAAATTCTTTTAAAAAAATATAAACCGTTGCAGCCAGTTAAAGAAGAACAAGTAGCAGGAGCTGCAACGCCTCGAAACAAAAGAAAATATTGCGGACCTTGTTACAAAAACAGCAAAAAGCAATGTAAAACTCAGTACTCGTGTGAAAAGTGCAATACATTTTTGTGCCTGGGTCTACACACCAAAAAAACTGTGCCAGGAATGTTTTAACAAAACCTCAGAAGGAGAGAGAAGAAATATACACAGATTCTGAATAGTCTTTTTATTGTTTAATTATTGTATATAATATGTATATGTGTGTTTATCCAAAATCAATCCAGCCATTTGTGCCTTACAAGTGTTGTGTAATTTGAAAATACAATAAAAATACTTGGAGGTAAATATTTGAACTATAACAATTTCACAAAGAACTGACTTCATCATTACGTTTACAGATAAATATATTACAGGTATGTCAATAATATAGAAGTACTTTCGAACTAAATACCTGAACTACTCGAAATCTAATTATTAAACGTAAAGATTTGGGTTTATACTAATTTCCACTGAAAATGGCATTTGGTCGGTTTTTTCTCACTCAAATAGCTGGTTTCACATATATTTGTTTAAGAGAATTATGTGTATATAGGCATAGTAACCTTCATAGTAATCACTATAAGCACATTCAATCATAACTCCATAGAAATAATCGACAAAACGTGTGATCTCTAGCTTTATGTCCACCGGGCCTAGCGCGACTAAGCGCGTTACGTTGCGGTGCGCGCCTAACTGAGGGTTAAGTTAGAGAGCAATTTAAGGGTTCTGAACACCAATAAACTTAGCTAGCTGTGTATAATAGCATAACTGCAACCGAAACGCTAAATCTGCTGCTTAAATAAATAATTAGTACACCGAAAGAATCGCGCAGTGTCACATATTGCATTCAAACTGTATGAAAATTTCATATTAGCACTTACAAAGGCTTCTAGGCACGCTTAGGTGTGATTCAATATAAATCCAATCGAAAGAAAAAATTCAAACATTTTGTATTCAAATAATTTGTTATTTTGTTTAAGTTAGAGAGCAATTTAAGGGATCTGAACACCTATAAACTTAACTAGCAGTGTATAATAGCCTAACTGCAACCGAAACGCTAAAACTGTTGCCTAAATGAATAATAAGTACACCAAAAGCTTCTCGCAACGTCACATATTGCATACAAACTGGATGAAAACCTCATATTAGCAATTACGAAGGCTTCTAGGCACGCGTAGGTGTGTTTCAATATGAATCCAATCGAAACAAAGTTTCAAACATTCTTATTTAAATAATTCGTAATTTTGTTTATATAGAGGGCAATTTAAGGGTTCAGAATACCTATAAACATAGCTAGCTGTGTATAATAGCCTAACTACAACCGAAACGCTGAAAGTTCTGCTTAAATGAATAATAAGTACACCAAAAGCATCTTTCAGTGTCACATAGTGCATTCAAACTGTATGAAAACCTCATATTAGCACTTACGAAGGCTTCTAGCCACGCTTAAGTGTGTTTCAATATGAATCCAATCCAAAGAAAAATACAAAAATTCTTATTTAAATAATTCGTAATTTTGTTTATATAGAGGGCAATTTAAGTGTTCAGAACACCTATAAACATAGCTAGCTGTGTAGAAAAGCCTAACTGCAACCGAAGCGCTAGAAGTGCTGCTTAAACGAATAATAAGTACACCAAAGCATCTCGCAACTTCACATATTGCAATCCAACTGGTTGAAAACCTCATATTAGCGCTTACAAAGGCTTCTAGGCACGCTAGGTGTGACTCAATATGAATCCAATCGAAACAAAGTTTCAAACATTCTTATCTAAATAATTCGTAATTTTGTTTATGTTAGAGGGCAATTTAAGGGTTTCTGAACACCTATAAACATAGCTAGCTGTGTATAATAGCCTAACTACAACCGAAACGCTGAAAGTTCTGCTTAAATGAATAATAAGTACACCAAAAGCATCTCTCAGTGTCACATATTGCATTCAAACTGTATGAAAACCTCATATTAGCACTTACGAAGGCTTCTAGCCACGCTTAAGTGTGTTTCAATATGAATCCAATCCAAAGAAAAATACAAACATTCTTATTTAAATAATTCGTAATTTTGTTTATATAGAGGGCAATTAAGGGTTCAGAACACACTATAAACATAGCTAGCTGTGTAGAAAAGCCTAACTGCAACCGAAGCGCTAGAAAGTGCTGCTTAAACGAATAATAAGTACACCAAAAGCATCTCGCAACTTCACATATTGCATTCCAACTGGTTGAAAAACCTCATATTAGCGCTTACGAAGGCTTCTAGGCACGCTTAGGTGTGATTCAATATGAATCCAATCGAAACAAAGTTTCAAACATTCTTATCTAAATAATTCGTAATTTTGTTTATGTTAGAGGACAATTTAAGGGTTCTGAACACCTATAAACATAGCTAGCTGTGTATAATAGCCTAACTACAACCGAAACGCTGAAAGTTCTGTTTAAATGAATAATAAGTACACCAAAAGCATCTCTCAGTGTCACATATTGCATTCAAACTGGATGAAAACCTCATATTAGCACTTACGGAGGCTTCTAGCCACGCTTACGTGTGTTTCAATATGAATCCAGTCAACAGAAAAATACAAACAATCTGAATTCAAATAACTCGTAATTTTGTTTATTTTAGAGAGCAGTTTCATAGCTTTAAACGTCTATAAACATGGCTAGCTGTGTATAAAATCCTAACTGCAACCGAAGCGCTAGAAGTGCCGCTTAAACGAATAATAGGTACACCAAAAGCATCTCGCAACTTCACATATTGCATTCAAACTGGTTGAAAACCTCATATTAGCACTTACGAAAGCTTCTAGGCACGCTTAGGTGTGATTCAATATTAATCCAATCAAAGGAAAAATTCAAACATTGTGTATTCAAATAATTCGTTATTTTATTTAAGTTAAAGAGCAATTTAAGGGATCTGAACACCTATAAACTTAAATAGCTGTGTATAATAGCCTAACTGCAAACGAAACGGTAAAAGTGCTGCTTAAATGAATAATAAGTACAACAAAAGCATCTCGCAACATCACATATTGCATTCAAACAGGTTGAAAACCTCATATTAGCACTTACGAAGGCTTCTAGGCACGCTTAGGTGTGATTCAATATGAATCCAATCGAAACATAAATTCAACCATTCTGTATTCAAATGATTCGTTATTTTCTTTATATTAGAGGGCAATTTAAGGGTTCTGAACACCTATAAACTTAGCTAGCTGTGTATAATAGCCTAACTGCAACCGAAACGCTAAAAGTGCTGTTTAAATAAATAATTAGTACACCGAAAGCATCTCGCAGAGTCACATATTGCGTTCAAACTGGATGAAAACCTCATATTAGCGCTTACGAAGGCTTCTATGCACACTTAGGTGTGATTCAATGTGAATCCAAACGAAAGAAAAATTCAAACATTATGTATTCAAATAATTCGTTATTTTGTTTAGGTTAGAGAGCAATTTAAGGGTTCTGAACACCTATAAACTTAGCTAGCTGAGTATAATAGCCTAACTGCAACCGAAACGCTAAAAGTGCTGCTTAAATGAATAATAAGTACACGAAAAGCATCTCGCAACGTCACATATTGCATTCGAACATGTTGAAAACCTCATATTAGCACTTACGAAAGCTTCTAGGCACGCTTAGGTGTGATTCAATATTAATCCAATCGAAAGAAAAATTCAAACATTCTGTATTCAAATAATTCGTTATTTTATTTAAGTTAGAGAGCAATTTAAGGGATCTGAACACCTATAAACTTAGCTAGCTGAGTATAATAGCCTAACTGCAACCGAAACGCTAAAAGTGCTGCTTAAATGAATAATAAGTACACGAAAAGCATCTTGCAACGTCACATATTGCATTCGAACAGGTTGAAAACCTCATATTAGCACTTACGAAAGCTTCTAGGCACGCTTAGGTGTGATTCAATATTAATCCAATCGAAGGAAAAATTCAAACATTCTGTATTCAAATAATTCGTTATTTTATTTATGTTAGAGAGCAATTTAAGGGTTCTGAACACCTATAAACTTAGCTAGCTGTGTATAATAGCCTAACTGCAACCGAAACGCTAAAAGTGCTGCTTAAATGAATAATAAGTACACCAAAAGCATCTCGCAACGTCACATATTGCATTCTAACAGGTTGAAAACCTCATATTAACACTTACGAAGGCTTCTAGGCACGCTTAGGTGTGTTTCAATATGAATCCAATCGAAACAAAAATTCAAACATTCTGTATTCAAATGATTCGTTTTTTTGTTTATGTTAGAGAGCAATTTAAGGGTTCTGAACACCTATAAACATAGCTAGCTGTGTATAATAGCCTAACTACAACCGAAACGCTGAAAGTTCTGCTTAAATGAATAATAAGTACACCAAAAGCATCTCTCATTGTCACATATTGCATTCAAACTGGATGAAAACCTCATATTAGCACTTACGGTGGCTTCTAGCCACGCTTAAGTGTGTTTCAATATGAATCCAGTCAACAGTAAAATACAAACAATCTGTATTCAAATAACTCGTAATTTTGTTTATTTTAGAGAGCAATTTCATAGCTTTAAACGTCTATAAACATGGCTAGCTGTGTATAAAATCCTAACTGCAACCGAAGCACTAGAAGTGCTGCTTAAATGAATAATAAGTACACCAAAAGCATCTCGCAACGTCACATATTGCATGCTAACAGGTTGAAAACCTCATATTAACACTTGCGAAGGCTTCTAGGCACGCTTAGGTGTGTTTCAATATGAATCCAATCGAAACAAAAATTCAAACATTCTGTATTCAAATGATTCGTTATTTTGTTTATGTTGGAGGTCAATTTAAGGGTTCTGAACACCTATAATCCTAGCTAGCTGTGTATAATAGCCTAACTGCAACCGAAACGCTAAAAGTACTGCTTAAATAAATAATTAGTACACCGAAAGCATCTCGCAGAGTCACATATTGCGTCCAAACTGGATGAAAACTTTATATTAGCGCTTACGAAGGCTTCTATGCACGCTTAGGAGTGATTCAATATGAATCCAATCTAAAGAAAAATTCAAACATTCTGTATTCAAATAATTCGTTATTTTGTTTAAGTTAGAGGGCAATTTAAGGATTCTGAACACCTATAAACTTAGCTAGCTGTGTATAATAGCCTAACTGCAACCGAAACGCTAAAAGTGCTGCTTAAATGAATAATACGTACACCAAAAGCCACTCGCAACGTCACATATTGCATTCTAACAGGTTGAAAACCTCATATTAGGACTTACGAAGCCTTCTAGGCACGCTTAGGTGTGTTTCAATATAAATCCAATCGAACCAAAAATTCAAACATTCTGTATTCAAATGATTCGTTATTTTGTTTATGTTAGAGGGCAATTTAAGGGTTCTGAACACCTATAAACTTAGCTAGCTGTGTATAATAGCCTAACTGCAACCAAAACGCTAAGAGTGCTGCTAAAATAAATAATTATTACACCGAAAGCATCCCGCTGTGTCACATATAGCGTTCAAACTGGATGAAAACTTCATATTAGTGCTTACGAAGGCTTCTACGCACTCTTAGGTGTGATTCAATATGAATCCAATCGAAAGAAAAATTCAAACATTTTGTATTCAAATAATTCGTTATTTTGTTTAAGTTAGAGAGCAATTTAAGGGTTCTGAACACCTATAAACTTAGCTAGCGGTGTATAATAGCCTAACTGCAACCGAAACGCTAAAAGTGCTGCTTAAATGAATAATAAGTACACCAAAAGCATCTCGCAACGTCACATATTGCATTCAAACAAGTTGAAAACTTCATATTAGCATTTATGAAGTCATCTAGGTACGCTTAGGTGTGATTCAATATGAATCCAATCGAAAGAAAAATTCAAACATTCTGTATTCAAATAATTCGTTATTTAGTTTAAGTTAAAGAGCAATTTAATGGTTTTGAACGACTATAAACTTAACTAGCTGTGTATAATAGCCTAACTGCAACCGACACGCTAAAACTGCTGCTTAAATAAATAATTAATATACCGAAAGCATCGCGCAGTGTCACATATTGCATTCAAACTGAATGAAAACCTCATATTAGCACTTACAAAGGCTTCTAACCACGCTTAGGTGTGATTCAATATGAATACAATCGAAAGAAAAATTCAAACATTTTGTATTCAAATGATTCGTTATTTTGTATATGTTAGAGAGCAATTTAAGGGTTCTGAACACCTATAAACATAGCTAGCTGTGTATAATAGCCTAACTGCAACCGAAACGCTAAAAGTGCTGCTTAAATGAATAATACGTACACCAAAAGCCACTCGCAACGTCACATATTGCATTCTAACAGGTTGAAAACCTTATATTAGCACTTACGAAGCCTTCTAGGCACGCTTAGGTGTGTTTCAATATAAATCCAATCGAAACAAAAATTCAAACATTCTGTATACAAATAATTCGTAATTTTGTTTATGTTAGAGGGCAATTAAAGGGTTCAGAACACGTATAAACTTAGCTAGCTGTGTATAAAAGCCTAACTGCAACCGAAGCGCTAAAAGTGCTGCTTAAACGAATAATAATTACACCAAATGCATCTCTCAAATTCACATATTGCATTCAAACTGGTTGAAAACCTCATATTAGCACTTACAAAAGCTTCTAGGCACGCCTAGGTGTGATTCAATATGAATCCAATCAAAGAAGAATACATACAATCTGTATTCAAATAATTCGTTATTATGTTTAAGTTAGAGAGCAATTTAAGGGTTATGAACACCAATAAACTTAGCTAGCTGTTTATAATAGCATAACTGCAACCGAAACGCTAAATGTGCTGCTTAAATAAATAATTAGTACACCGAAAGAATCGCGCAGTGTCACATGTTGCATTCAAACTGTATGAAAACCTCATATTAGCACTTACAAAGGCTTCTAGGCACGCTTAGGTGTGATTCAATATGAATCCAATCGAAAGAAAAATTCAAACATTCTGTATTCAAATAATTCGTTATTTTGTTTATATAGAGGGCAATTTAAGGGTTCAGAACACGTATAAACTTAGCTAGCTGTGTTGAATAGCATAACTGCAACCGAAGCGCTAAAAGTGCTGCTTAAACGAATAATAATTACACCAAAAGCATCTCTCAACTTCACATATTGCATTCAAACTGGATGAAGACCTCATATTAGCACTTACAAAGGCTTCTAGGCACGCTTAGGTGTGATTCAATATGAATCCAATCCAAAGAAAAATTCAAACATTCTGTATTCAAATAATTCGATATTTTGTTTAAGTTAGAGAGCAATTTAAGGGTTCTGAACGACTATAAATTTAACTAGCAGTGTATAATAGCCTAACTGCAACCGAAACGTTAAAAGTGCTGCTTAAAAGAATAATAAGTACACCAAAAACATCTCGCAACGTCACATATTGCATTCAAACTGGATGAAAACCTCATATTAGCACTTAAAAAGGCTTCTAGGCACGCTTACTTGAGATTCAATATTAATCCAATCGAAAGAAAAATTCCAACATCCTGTATTTAAATAATTCGTTATTTTGTTAAAGTTAGAGAGAAATTTAAGGGATCTGAACACCTATAAACTTAACTAGCTGTGTATAATAGCCTCACTGCAACCGAAACGCTGAAAGTGCTGCTTAAAAGAATAATAAGTACACCAAAAGCATCTCGCCACTTCACATATTGCATTCAAACTGGTAGAAAACCACATATTAGCACTTACGAAAGCTTCTAGGCACGCTTTGGGGTGATTCAATATTAATCCAATCGAAAGAAAAATTCAAACATTCTGTATTCAAATAATTCGTTATTTTGTTTAAGTTAGAGAGAAATTTAAGGGATCTGAACACCTATAAACTTAAGTAGCTGTGTATAATAGCCTCACTGCAACCGAAACGCTAAAAGTGCTGCTTAAATGAATAATAAGTACACCAAAAGCATCTCTTAACGTCACATGTTGCATTCAAACAGGTTGAAAGCTCATATTAGCACTTACGAAGGCTTCTAGGCACGTTTAGGTGTGATTCAATATGAATTCAATCGAAACAAAAATTCAAACATTCTGTATTCAAATGATTCGTTATTTTGTTTATGTTAGAGAGAAATTTAAGGGATCTGAACACCTATAAACTTAACTAGCTGTGTATAATAGCCTCACTGCAACCGAAACGCTAAAAGTGCTGCTTAAATGAATAATAAGTACACCAAAAGCATCTCGTAACGTCACATGTTGCATTCAAACAGGTTGAAAGCTCATATTAGCACTTACGAAGGCTTCTAGGCACGTTTAGGTGTGATTCAATATGAATCCACTTGAAACAAAAATTCAAACATTCTGTATTCAAATGATTCGTTATTTTGTTTATGTTAGAAAAAAATGTAAGGAATCTGAACACCTATAAACTTAACTAGCTGTGTATAATAGCCTAACTGCAACCGAAACGCTAAAAGTGCTGCTTAAATGAATAATAAGTACAACAAAAGCATCTCGCAACAGCACATATTGCATTCAAACTGGTTGAAAACCTTATATTAGCACTTACGAAAGCTTCTAGGCAGGCTTAGGTGTGATTCAATATGAATCCAATCGAAACAAAAATTCAAACATTCTGTATTCGAATTATTCGTTATTTTGTTTATGTTAGAGGGCACTTTAAGGGTTCTGAACACCTATTAACTTAGCTAGCTGTGTATAATAGCCTAACTGCAACCGAAACGCTAAAAGTGCTGCTTAAATAAATAATTAGTACACCGAAAGCATCTCGCAGAGTCACATATTGCGTTCAAACTGGATGAAAACTTCATATTAGCACTTAGAAGGCTTCTAGCCACGCTTAAGTGTGTTTCAATATGAATCCAGTCAACAGAAAAATACAAACAATCTGTATTCAAATAACTCGTAATTTTGTTTATTTTAGAGAGCAATTTCATAGCTTTAAACGTCTATAAACATGGCTAGCTGTGTATAAAAGCCTAACTGCAACCGAAGCGCTAGAAGTGCCGCTTAAACAAATAATAGGTACACCAAAAGCATCTCGCAATTTCACATATTGCATTCAAACTGGTTGAAAACCTTATATTAGCACTTACGAAAGCTTCTAGGCACGCTTAGGTGTGATTCAATATTATTCCAATCGAAAGAAAAATTCAAACATTCTGTATTCAAATAATTCGTTATTTTATTGAAGTTAGAGAGCAATTTAGGGATCTGAACACCTATAAACTTAACTAGCTTTGTATAATAGATTAACTGCAACCGAAACGCTAAAAGTGCTGCTTAAATGAATAATAAGTACAACAAAAGCATCTCGCAACATCACATATTGCATTCAAACAGGTTGAAAACCTCATATTAGCACTTACGAAGGTTTCTAGACACGCTTAGGTGTGATTCAATATGAATCCAATCGAAACAAAAATTCAAACATTCTGTATTCGAATGATTCGTTATTTTGTTTATGTTAGAGGGTAATTTAAGAGTTCTGAACACCTATAAACTTAGCTAGCTGTGTATAATAGCCTAACTGCAACCGAAACGCTAAAAGTGCTGCTTAAATAAATAATTAGTACACCGAAAGCATCTCGCAGAGTCACATATTGCGTTCTAACTGGATGAAAACCTCATATTAGCGCTTACGAAGGTTTCTATGCACGCTTAGGTGTGATTCAATGTGAATCCAATCGAATGAAAAATTCAAACATTCTGTATTCAAATAATTCGTTATTTTGTTTAAGTTAGAGGGCAATTTAAGGGTTCTGAACACCGATAAACTTAGCTAGCTGTGTATAATAGCCTAACTGCAATCGAAACGCTAAAAGTGCTGCTTAAATAAATAATTAGTACACCGAAAGCATCTCGCAGAGTCACATATTGCGTTCAAACTGGATGAAAACCTCATATTAGCGCTTACGAAGGCTTCTATGCACGCTTAGGTGTGATTCAATGTGAATCCAAACGAAAGAAAAATTCAAACATTCTGTATTCAAATAATTCGTTATTTTGTTTAAGTTAGAGGGCAATTTAAGGGTTCTGAACACCTATAAACTTAACTAGCAGTGTATAATAGCCTAACTGCAACCGAAACGTTAAAAGTGCTGCTTAAATGAATAATAAGTACACCAAAAACATCTCGCAACGTCACATATTGCATTCAAACTGGATGAAAACCTCATATTAGCACTTAAAAAGGCTTCTAGGCACGCTTACTTGCGATTCAATATTAATCCAATCGAAAGAAAAATTCCAACATCCTGTATTTAAATAATTCGTTATTTTGTTAAAGTTAGAGAGAAATTTAAGGGATCTGAACACCTATAAACTTAGCTAGCTGTGTATAATAGCCTCACTGCAACCGAAACGCTGAAAGTGCTGCTTAAAAGAATAATAAGTACACCAAAAGCATCTCGCCACTTCACATATTGCATTCAAACTGGTAGAAAACCACATATTAGCACTTACGAAAGCTTCTAGGCACGCTTTGGGGTGATTCAATATTAATCCAATCGAAAGAAAAATTCAAACATTCTGTATTCAAATAATTCGTTATTTTGTTTAAGTTAGAGAGAAATTTAAGGGATCTGAACACCTATAAACTTAAGTAGCTGTGTATAATAGCCTCACTGCAACCGAAACGCTAAAAGTGCTGCTTAAATAAATAATAAGTACACCAAAAGCATCTCTTAACGTCACATGTTGCATTCAAACAGGTTGAAAGCTCATATTAGCACTTACGAAGGCTTCTAGGCACGTTTAGGTGTGATTCAATATGAATTCAATCGAAACAAAAATTCAAACATTCTGTATTCAAATGATTCGTTATTTTGTTTATGTTAGAGAGAAATTTAAGGGATCTGAACACCTATAAACTTAACTAGCTGTGTATAATAGCCTCACTGCAACCGAAACGCTAAAAGTGCTGCTAAAATGAATAATAAGTACACCAAAAGCATCTCGTAACGTCACATGTTGCATTCAAACAGGTTGAAAGCTCATATTAGCACTTACGAAGGCTTCTAGGCACGTTTAGGTGTGATTCAATATGAATCCAATTGAAACAAAAATTCAAACATTCTGTATTCAAATGATTCGTTATTTTGTTTATGTTAGAAAAAAATGTAAGGAATCTGAACACCTATAAACTTAACTAGCTGTGTATAATAGCCTAACTGCAACCGAAACGCTAAAAGTGCTGCTTAAATGAATAATAAGTACAACAAAAGCATCTCGCAACAGCACATATTGCATTCAAACTGGTTGAAAACCTTATATTAGCACTTACGAAAGCTTCTAGGCAGGCTTAGGTGTGATTCAATATGAATCCAATCGAAACAAAAATTCAAACATTCTGTATTCGAATTATTCGTTATTTTGTTTATGTTAGAGGGCACTTTAAGGGTTCTGAACACCTATTAACTTAGCTAGCTGTGTATAATAGCCTAACTGCAACCGAAACGCTAAAAGTGCTGCTTAAATAAATAATTAGTACACCGAAAGCATCTCGCAGAGTCACATATTGCGTTCAAACTGGATGAAAACTTCATATTAGCACTTAGAAGGCTTCTAGCCACGCTTAAGTGTGTTTCAATATGAATCCAGTCAACAGAAAAATACAAACAATCTGTATTCAAATAACTCGTAATTTTGTTTATTTTAGAGAGCAATTTCATAGCTTTAAACGTCTATAAACATGGCTAGCTGTGTATAAAAGCCTAACTGCAACCGAAGCGCTAGAAGTGCCGCTTAAACAAATAATAGGTACACCAAAAGCATCTCGCAATTTCACATATTGCATTCAAACTGGTTGAAAACCTTATATTAGCACTTACGAAAGCTTCTAGGCACGCTTAGGTGTGATTCAATATTAATCCAATCGAAAGAAAAATTCAAACATTCTGTATTCAAATAATTCGTTATTTTATTGAAGTTAGAGAGCAATTTAGGGATCTGAACACCTATAAACTTAACTAGCTTTGTATAATAGATTAACTGCAACCGAAACGCTAAAAGTGCTGCTTAAATGAATAATAAGTACAACAAAAGCATCTCGCAACATCACATATTACATTCAAACAGGTTGAAAACCTCATATTAGCACTTACGAAGGCTTCTAGACACGCTTAGGTGTGATTCAATATGAATCCAATCGAAACAAAAATTCAAACATTCTGTATTCGAATGATTCGTTATTTTGTTTATGTTAGAGGGTAATTTAAGAGTTCTGAACACCTATAAACTTAGCTAGCTGTGTATAATAGCCTAACTGCAACCGAAACGCTAAAAGTGCTGCTTAAATAAATAATTAGTACACCGAAAGCATCTCGCAGAGTCACATATTGCGTCTAACTGGATGAAAACCTCATATTAGCGCTTACGAAGGTTTCTATGCACGCTTAGGTGTGATTCAATGTGAATCCAATCGAATGAAAAATTCAAACATTCTGTATTCAAATAATTCGTTATTTTGTTTAAGTTAGAGGGCAATTTAAGGGTTCTGAACACCGATAAACTTAGCTAGCTGTGTATAATAGCCTAACTGCAATCGAAACGCTAAAAGTGCTGCTTAAATAAATAATTAGTACACCGAAAGCATGCATCTCGCAGAGTCACATATTGCGTTCAAACTGGATGAAAACCTCATATTAGCGCTTACGAAGGCTTCTATGCACGCTTAGGTGTGATTCAATGTGAATCCAAACGAAAGAAAAATTCAAACATTCTGTATTCAAATAATTCGTTATTTTGTTTAAGTTAGAGGGCAATTTAAGGGTTCTGAACACCTATAAACTTAGCTAGCTGTGTACAATAGCCTAACTGCAACCGAAACGCTAAAAGTCGCTGCTTAAATGAATAATAAGCACACCAAAAGCATCTCGCAACGTCACATATTGCATTCTAACAGGTTGAAAACCTCATATTAACACTTACGAAGGCTTCTAGGCACGCTTAGTGGTGTTTCAATATGAATCCAATCGAAACAAAAATTCAAACATTCTGTATTCAAATGATTTGTTATTTTGTTTATGTTAGAGGGCAATTTAAGGGTTCTGAACACCTATAATCTTAGCTAGCTGTGTATAGTAGCCTAACTGCAACCGAAACGCTAAAACTACTGCTTAAATAAATAATTAGTACACCGAAATCATCTCGCAGAGTCACATATTGCGTCCAAACTGGATGAAAACCTTATATTAGCGCTTACGAAGGCTTCTATGCACGCTTAGGAGTGATTCAATATGAATCCAATCGAATGAAAAATTCAAACATTCTGTATTCAAATAATTCGTTATTTTGTTTAAGTTAGAGAGCAATTTAAGGGTTCTGAACACCTATAAACTTAGCTAGCTGTGTATAATAGCCTAACTGCAACCGAAACGCTAAAAGTGATGCTTAAATGAATAATACGTACACCAAAAGCCACTCGCAACGTCACATATTGCATTCTAACAGTTCTGAAAACCTCATATTAGCACTTACGAAGCCTTCTAGGCACACTTAGGTGTGTTTCAATATAAATCCAATCGAAACAAAAATTTAAACATTCTGTATTCAAATGATTCGTTATTTTGTTTATGTTAGAGGGCAATTTAAGGGTTCTGAACACCTATAAGCTTAGCTAGCTGTGTATAATAGCCTAACTGCAACCAAAACGCTAAGAGTGCTGCTAAAATAAATAACTAGTACACCGAAAGCATCTCGCATTGTCACATATAGCGTTCAAACTGGATAAAAACCTCATATTAGCGCTTACGAAGGTTTCTATGCACGCTTAGGTGTGATTCAATGTGAATCCAATCGAAAGAAAAATTCAAACATTCTGTATTCAAATAATTCGTTATTTTGTTTAAGTTAGAGGGCAATTTAAGGGTTCTGAACACCTATAAACTTAGCTAGCTGTGTATAATAGCCTAACTGCAACCGAAACGCTAAAACTGCTGCTTAAATAAATAATTAATACACCGAAAGCATCGCGCAGTGTCACATATTGCATTCAAATTGCGAAGAAAACCTCATATTACCACTTACAAAGGCTTGTAGGCACGCTTAGGTGTGATTCAATATGAATCCAATCGAAACAAAATTCAAACATTCTGCTATACAAATAATTCGTAATTTTGTTTATGTTAGAGGGCAATTAAAGGGTTCAGAACACGTATAAACTTAGCTAGCTGTGTATAAAAGCCTAACTGCAACCGAATCGCTAAAAGTGCTGCTTAAGCGAATAATAATTACACCAAAAGCATCTCTCAACTTCACATATTGCATTCAAACTAGTTGAAAACCTCATATTAGCACTTACAAAAGCTTCTAGGCACGCCTAGGTGTGATTCAATATGAATCCAATCAAAGAAGAATACATACAATCTGTATTCAAATAATTCGTTATTATGTTTAAGTTAGAGAGCAATTTAAGGGTTCTGAACACCAATAAACTTAGCTAGCTGTGTATAATAGCATAACTGCAACCGAAACGCTAAATGTGCTGCTTAAATAAATAATTAGTACACCGAAAGAATCGCGCAGTGTCACATATTGCATTCAAACTTGTTACGGTATAAAAAGGACTTTACGACACCCACCCAAGGTGAGCATCGCACCACGGAATCAGTCCTGAAAACATGACACACTTGCCCTGAGATCGGTTCGAAATAGGCTAATAGGCTACGGCTGGAACGCTCAGGGAGTCGGGCGTGAGTCACACGATACGTTCTGGGCAAGCGCGTTGTGGCATAATATATACAGGGTATGTCGAAATTATGAGGGCGCCACCAAGCCTGTCTTAACCCGGCTAACCGGGCCTGGACGGTTAGACGGGAGCGAAGCATGCAAAAATACTCCGCCAATAAGATTATTCAAGAGTTGCAAGGTCAAACAACAACTTCGGGATTGCCTTAAGCAAGGATTGTGATTAGGTGTCCATCCGACCACGACTACGCAGCTGTCCCACTCACCTGCACGCTCACAGCTTCCTCGTTCCGTCGTACAATAATTCGTACAATAAAGGGGCGTCTATCTGTAACAGAACATGCACAAACCGAAACAAACAATAGTTTCCTTAACTAACCAATCATATATTTCACTTCGAGTTACAATGGGGTAGCAGAATGCGTCGCCCTGTATCTAACCTTACTCTATAATTAAGGGCACCAGCTGGCACGTGCGCTCTAAGCTTAACGACAGATGTTGAACATTAGTGAACAGCAATAATAGGTACAAAGATACACATTGCCTTACGCAAGGGCAGCGACGATTTACATTAGCCTTCACGGCCTGAACTGTCTGCAGTCTGAATGAATGCACTAGCGTAGTAATGAATAGGTACAAAGATACACATTGCCTTATGCAAGGGCAGCGACGATTTACATTAGCCTTCACGGCCTGAACTGTCTGCAGTCTGAATGAATACACTAGCGTAGTAATGAGTAGTAATGAGTAACACTCGCGTTCACAGCGGTAATCAGGTTAAAGGCACATACCTTAATGCGTGGGCGGCGAGGGAGCCTGGTACAGCTGAGTTGCGACGAGCTGCAATCGTAGGTGGTAGGTACCTTCGGTGTTACAACGGCGAAAGGGGGTGAATGCATAACCGCCTCAATGGCGACGGGAGACGCGTCAAGACGCGTACAACGGGACGACGAAAATGATGGGGGCCTCACTCGTTCTGCTGAACCAAATCCTCGTAGGTCGAGATGAAGGGGGCACGACCCCTCACTAATAGTAGCAGGAACTGGGCTCCAAAACACCCACGTTACGCCGAAGATCACTCGACAAATTTCGAATCACCACCACCACACACAAGCGCTCTCTGCCACGGGCTCTGGAAGACTCCTTCAAGGCGAAAACGCCCGCAACATAACTGCTGAAGCAGCACCCGACGGGAAAACGACCGACGCCCCCGCCATAATGGCGGGAGCGCCGCACGAACTCACATACACTATCCGACCTCTTGTTTTAACGACGGCTCTCGGCTCAATCCCCGAGGGAAGCGTTGGCAAAAGGTCACCTTGGCCGTGTCCCCCACGTGACTAAACCACAGCGAATCGCAAGGCGATGAAATGAAACCAACCAATGCGGGCCACGCTGGTATCACGCCGCCACCGCGTGCTAAATGAAACAAACCAATGCGGGCCACGCTGGTATCACGCCGCCACAGCGTGCTATTCAGAATTCAGAAAAACGCCATCAGAGGAGAGCTCCAACCGACGACAAATACTGCTTTTTAGGCTAACTATGTGCGAAATCGTGATTCTGGAATTAGGCGATGGAGCCAAATAAAGAGCTAAAAGGGCTTAGCATACGGGCGCGCTGCTCTAAGCTTAGGCGGCTATTCAAAATACCAAAATGACCTAACTAACGGCGTGAAATGCAATTAAGCATCTGAAATAGCAAAATGACTTAACAAACTTTATGAAAACCTTATATTAGCACTTACAAAGGCTTCTAGGCACGCTTAGGTGTGATTCAATATGAATCCAATCGAAAGAAAAATTCAAACGTTCTGTATTCAAATAATTCGTTATTTTGTTTATATAGAGGTCAATTTAAGGGTTCAGAACACGTATAAACTTAGCTAGCTGTGTATAATAGCATAACTGCAACCGAAGCGCTAAAAGTGCTGCTTAAACCAATAATAATTACCCCAAAAGCATCTCTCAACCTCACATATTGCATTCAAACTGGATGAAGACCTCATATTAGCACTTACAAAGGCTTCTAGGCACGCTTAGGTGTGATTCAATATGAATCCAATCCAAAGAAAAATTCAAACATTCTGTATTCAAATAATTCGATATTTTGTTTAAGTTAGAGAGCAATTTAATGGTTCTGAACGACTATAAACTTAGCTAGCTGTGTATAATAGCCTAACTGCAACCGAAACGTTAAAAGTGCTGCTTAAATAAATAATAAGTACACCAAAAAATTCTCGCTACGTCACATATTGCATTCAAACTGGATGAAAACCTCATATTAGCACTTACAAAGGCTTCTAGGCACGCTTACTTGCGACTCAATATTAATCCAATCGAAAGAAAAATTCCAACATCCTGTATTTAAATAATTCATTATTTTGTTAAAGTTAGAGAGAAATTTAAGGGATCTGAACACCTATAAACTTAACTAGCTGTGTATAATAGCCTCTCTGCAACCGAAACGCTGAAAGTGCTGCTTAAAAGAATAATAAGTACACCAAAAGCATCTCGCCATTTCACATATTGCATTCAAACTGGTAGAAAACCTCATATTAGCACTTACGAAAGCTTCTAAGCACGCTTAGGGGTGATTCAATATTAATCCAATCGAAAGAAAAATTCAAACATTCTGTATTCAAATAATTCGTTATTTTGTTTAAGTTAGAGAGAAATTTAAGGGATCTGAACCCCTATAAACTTAAGTAGCTGTGTATAATAGCCTCACTGCAACCGAAACGCTAAAAGTGCTGCTTAAATGAATAATAAGTACACCAAATGCATCTCGTAACGTCACATGTTGCATTCAAACAGGTTGAAAGCTCATATTAGCACTTACGAAGGCTTCTAGGCACGTTTAGGTGTGATTCAATATGAATCCAATCGAAACAAAAATTCAAACATTCTGTATTCAAATGATTCGTTATTTTGTTTATGTTAGAGAGAAATTTAAGGGATCTGAACACCTATAAACTTAACTAGCTGTGTATAATAGCCTCACTGCAACCGAACCGCTAAAAGTGCTGCTTAAATGAATAATAAGTACACCAAAAGCATCTCGTAACGTCACAAGTTGCATTCAAACAGGTTGAAAGCTCATATTAGCACTTACGAAGGCTTCTAGGCACGTTTAGGTGTGATTCAATATGAATCCAATTGAAACAAAAATTCAAACATTCTGTATTCAAATGATTCGTTATTTTGTTTATGTTAGAAAAAAATTTAAGGGATCTGAACACCTATAAACTTAACTAGCTGTGTATAATAGCCCTAACTGCAACCGAAACGCTAAAAGTGCTGCTTAAATGAATAATAAGTACAACAAAAGCATCTCGCAACATCACATATTTCATTCAAACTGGTTGAAAACCTCATATTAGCACTTACGAAAGCTTCTAGGCAGGCTTAGGTGTGATTCAATATGAATCCAATCGAAACAAAAATTCAAACATTCTGTATTCAAATGATTCGTTATTTTGTTTATGTTAGAAAAAAATTTAAGGGATCTGAACACCTATAAACTTAACTAGCTGTGTATAATAGCCTAACTGCAACCGAAACGCTAAAAGTGTTGCTTAAATGAATAATAAGTACAACAAAAGCATCTCGCAATATGACATATTGCATTCAAACAGGTTGAAAACCCTCATATTAGCGCTTACGAAGGTTTCTATGCACGCTTAGGTGTGACTCAATGTGAATCCAATCGAAAGAAAAAATTCAAACATTCTGTATTCAAATAATTAATTATTTTGTTTAAGTTAGAGGGCAAAAGGGTTCTGAACACCTATAAACTTAGCTAGCTGTGTACAATAGCCTAACTGCAACCGAAACGCTAAAAGTGCTGCTGAAATGAATAATTAGTACACCGAAAGCATCTCGTAACGTCACATGTTGCATTCAAACAGGTTGAAAGCTCATATTAGCACTTACGAAGGCTTCTAGGCACGTTTAGGTGTGATTCAATATGAATCCAATCGAAACAAAATTCAAACATACTGTATTCAAATAATTCGTTATTTTGTTTATGTTAGAGAGAAATTTAGTAATCTGAACACCTATAAACTTAACTAGCTGTGTATAATAGCCTCACTGCAACCGAAACGCTAAAAGTTCTGCTTAAACTAATAATAATTACCCCAAAAGCATCTCTCAACTTCACATATTGTATTCAAACTGGATGAAGACCTCATATTAGCACTTACAAAGGCTTCTAGGCACGCTTAGGTGTGATTCAATATGAATCCAATCCAAAGAAAAATTCAAACATTCTGTATTCAAATAATTCGATATTTTGTTTAAGTTAGAGAGCAATTTAAGGG
Source organism: Agriotes lineatus (assembly GCA_940337035.1). Lineage (NCBI taxonomy): Eukaryota > Metazoa > Arthropoda > Insecta > Coleoptera > Elateridae > Agriotes > Agriotes lineatus. Next base: position 84,604 of record CALNHX010003992.1, on the reverse strand, counting down.
TTCTGAACGACTATAAACTTAGCTAGCTGTGTATAATAGCCTAACTGCAACCGAAACGTTAAAAGTGCTGCTTAAATAAATAATAAGTACACCAAAAACATCTCGCAACGTCACATATTGCATTCAACCTGGATGAAAACTTCATATTAGCACTTACAAAGGCTTCTAGGCACGCTTACTTGCGACTCAATATTAATCCAATCGAAAGAAAAATTCCAACATCCTGTATTTAAATAATTCGTTATTTTGTTAAGTTAGAGAGAAATTTAAGGGAGCTGAACACCTATAAACTTAACTAGCTGTGTATAATAGCCTCTCTGCAACCGAAACGCTGAAAGTGCTGCTTAAAAGAATAATAAGTACACCAAAAGCATCTCGCCATTTCACATATTGCATTCAATCTGGTAGAAAACCTCATATTAGCACTTACGAAAGCTTCTAGGCACGCTTAGGGGTGATTCAATATTAATCCAATCGAAAGAAAAATTCAAACATTCTGTATTCAAATAATTCGTTATTTTGTTTAAGTTAGAGAGAAATTTAAGGGATCTGAACCCCTATAAACTTAAGTAGCTGTGTATAATAGCCTCACTGCAACCGAAACGCTAAAGTGCTGCTTAAATGAATAATAAGTACAACAAATGCATCTCGTAACGTCACATGTTGCATTCAAACAGGTTGAAAGCTCATATTAGCACTTACGAAGGCTTCTAGGCACGTTTAGGTGTGATTCAATATGAATCCAATCAAACAAAAATTCAAACATTCTGTATTCAAATGATTCGTTATTTGTTTATGTTAGAGAGAAATTTAAGGGATCTGAACACCTATAAACTTAACTAGCTGTGTATAATAGCCTCACTGCAACCGAACCGCTAAAAGTGCTGCTTAAATGAATAATAAGTACACCAAAAGCATCTCGTAACGTCACAAGTTGCATTCAAACAGGTTGAAAGCTCATATTAGCACTTACGAAGGCTTCTAGGCACGTTTAGGTGTGATTCAATATGAATCCAATTGAAACAAAAATTCAAACATTCTGTATTCAAATGATTCGTTATTTTGTTTATGTTAGAAAAAAATTTAAGGGATCTGAACACCTATAAACTTAACTAGCTGTGTATAATAGCCTAACTGCAACGAAACGCTAAAAGTGCTGCTTAAATGAATAATAAGTACAACAAAAGCATCTCGCAACATCACATATTTCATTCAAACTGGTTGAAAACCTCATATTAGCACTTACGAAAGCTTCTAGGCAGGCTTAGGTGTGATTCAATATGAATCCAATCGAAACAAAATTCAAACATTCTGTATTCAAATGATTCGTTATTTTGTTTATGTTAGAAAAAAATTTAAGGGATCTGAACACCTATAAACTTAACTAGCTGTGTATAATAGCCTAACTGCAACCGAAACGCTAAAAGTGTTGCTTAAATGAATAATAAGTACAACAAAAGCATCTCGCAATATGACATATTGCATTCAAACAGGTTGAAAACCTCATATTAGCGCTTACGAAGGTTTCTATGCACGCTTAGGTGTGACTCAATGTGAATCCAATCGAAAGAAAAATTCAAACATTCTGTATTCAAATAATTAATTATTTTGTTAAGTTAGAGGGCAATTTAAGGGTTCTGAACACCTATAAACTTAGCTAGCTGTGTACAATAGCCTAACTGCAACCGAAACGCTAAAAGTGCTGCTGAAATGAATAATTAGTACACCGAAAGCATCTCGTAACGTCACATGTTGCATTCAAACAGGTTGAAAGCTCATATTAGCACTTACGAAGGCTTCTAGGCACGTTTAGGTGTGATTCAATATGAATCCAATCGAAACAAAAATTCAAACATTCTGTATTCAAATAATTCGTTATTTTGTTTATGTTAGAGAGAAATTTAAGTAATCTGAACACCTATAAACTTAACTAGCTGTGTATAATAGCCTCACTGCAACCGAAACGCTAAAAGTTCTGCTTAAACTAATAATAATTACCCCAAAAGCATCTCTCAACTTCACATATTGTATTCAAACTGGATGAAGACCTCATATTAGCACTTACAAAGGCTTCTAGGCACGCTTAGGTGTGATTCAATATGAATCCAATCCAAAGAAAATTCAAACATTCTGTATTCAAATAATTCGATATTTTGTTTAAGTTAGAGAGCAATTTAAGGGTTCTGAACGACTATAAACTTAGCTAGCTGTGTATAATAGCCTAACTGCAACCGAAACGTTAAAAGTGCTGCTTAAATAAATAATAAGTACACCAAAAACATCTCGCAACGTCACATATTGCATTCAACCTGGATGAAAACTTCATATTAGCACTTACAAAGGCTTCTAGGCACGCTTACTTGCGACTCAATATTAATCCAATCGAAAGAAAAATTCCAACATCCTGTATTTAAATAATTCGTTATTTTGTTAAAGTTAGAGAGAAATTTAAGGGAGCTGAACACCTATAAACTTAACTAGCTGTGTATAATAGCCTCTCTGCAACCGAAACGCTGAAAGTGCTGCTTAAAAGAATAATAAGTACACCAAAAGCATCTCGCCATTTCACATATTGCATTCAATCTGGTAGAAAACCTCATATTAGCACTTACGAAAGCTTCTAGGCACGCTTAGGGGTGATTCAATATTAATCCAATCGAAAGAAAAATTCAAACATTCTGTATTCAAATAATTCGTTATTTTGTTTAAGTTAGAGAGAAATTTAAGGGATCTGAACCCCTATAAACTTAAGTAGCTGTGTATAATAGCCTCACTGCAACCGAAACGCTAAAAGTGCTGCTTAAATGAATAATAAGTACAACAAATGCATCTCGTAACGTCACATGTTGCATTCAAACAGGTTGAAAGCTCATATTAGCACTTACGAAGGCTTCTAGGCACGTTTAGGTGTGATTCAATATGAATCCAATCAAAACAAAAATTCAAACATTCTGTATTCAAATGATTCGTTATTTTGTTTATGTTAGAGAGAAATTTAAGGGATCTGAACACCTATAAACTTAACTAGCTGTGTATAATAGCCTCACTGCAACCGAACCGCTAAAAGTGCTGCTTAAATGAATAATAAGTACACCAAAAGCATCTCGTAACGTCACAAGTTGCATTCAAACAGGTTGAAAGCTCATATTAGCACTTACGAAGGCTTCTAGGCACGTTTAGGTGTGATTCAATATGAATCCAATTGAAACAAAAATTCAAACATTCTGTATTCAAATGATTCGTTATTTTGTTTATGTTAGAAAAAAATTTAAGGGATCTGAACACCTATAAACTTAACTAGCTGTGTATAATAGCCTAACTGCAACCGAAACGCTAAAAGTGCTGCTTAAATGAATAATAAGTACAACAAAAGCATCTCGCAACATCACATATTTCATTCAAACTGGTTGAAAACCTCATATTAGCACTTACGAAAGCTTCTAGCAGGCTTAGGTGTGATTCAATATGAATCCAATCGAAACAAAAATTCAAACATTCTGTATTCAAATGATTCGTTATTTTGTTTATGTTAGAAAAAAATTTAAGGGATCTGAACACCTATAAACTTAACTAGCTGTGTATAATAGCCTAACTGCAACCGAAACGCTAAAAGTGTTGCTTAAATGAATAATAAGTACAACAAAAGCATCTCGCAATATGACATATTGCATTCAAACAGGTTGAAAACCTCATATTAGCGCTTACGAAGGTTTCTATGCACGCTTAGGTGTGACTCAATGTGAATCCAATCGAAAGAAAAATTCAAACATTCTGTATTCAAATAATTAATTATTTTGTTTAAGTTAGAGGGCAATTTAAGGGTTCTGAACACCTATAAACTTAGCTAGCTGTGTACAATAGCCTAACTGCAACCGAAACGCTAAAAGTGCTGCTGAAATGAATAATTAGTACACCGAAAGCATCTCGTAACGTCACATGTTGCATTCAAACAGGTTGAAAGCTCATATTAGCACTTACGAAGGCTTCTAGGCACGTTTAGGTGTGATTCAATATGAATCCAATCGAAACAAAAATTCAAACATTCTGTATTCAAATAATTCGTTATTTTGTTTATGTTAGAGAGAAATTTAAGTAATCTGAACACCTATAAACTTAACTAGCTGTGTATAATAGCCTCACTGCAACCGAAACGCTAAAAGTGCTGCTTAAATGAATAATAAGCACACCAAAAGCATCTCGCAACGTCACATATTGCATTCTAACAGGTTGAAAACCTCATATTAACACTTACGAAGGCTTCTAGGCACGCTTAGGTGTGTTTCAATATGAATCCAATCGAAACAAAAATTCAAACATTCTGTATTCAAATGATTCGTTATTTTGTTTATGTTAGAGGGCAATTTAAGGGTTCTGAACACCTATAATCCTAGCTAGCTGTGTATAGTAGCCTAACTGCAACCGAAACGCTGAAAGTGCTGCTTAAAAGAATAATAAGTACACCAAAAGCATCTCGCCACTTCACATATTGCATTCAAACTGGTAGAAAACCACATATTAGCACTTACGAAAGCTTCTAGGCACGCTTAGGGGTGATTCAATATTAATCCAATCGAAAGAAAAATTCAAACATTCTGTATTCAAATAATTCGTTATTTTGTTTAAGTTAGAGAGAAATTTAAGGGATCTGAACTCCTATAAACTTAAGTAGCTGTGTATAATAGCCTCACTGCAACCGAAACGCTAAAAGTGCTGCTTAAATGAATAATAAGTACACCAAAAGCATCTCTTAACGTCACATGTTGCATTCAAACAGGTTGAAAGCTCATATTAGCACTTACGAAGGCTTCTAGGCACGTTTAGGTGTGATTCAATATGAATTCAATCGAAACAAAAATTCAAACATTCTGTATTCAAATGATTCGTTATTTTGTTTATGTTAGAGAGAAATTTAAGGGATCTGAACACCTATAAACTTAACTAGCTGTGTATAATAGCCTCACTGCAACCGAAACGCTAAAAGTGCTGCTTAAATGAATAATAAGTACACCAAAAGCATCTCGTAACGTCACATGTTGCATTCAAACAGGTTGAAAGCTCATATTAGCACTTACGAAGGCTTCTAGGCACGTTTAGGTGTGATTCAATATGAATCCAATTGAAACAAAAATTCAAACAATCTGTATTCAAATGTTTCGTTATTTTGTTTATGTTAGAAAAAAATGTAAGGAATCTGAACACCTATAAACTTAACTAGCTGTGTATAATAGCCTAACTGCAACCGAAACGCTAAAAGTGCTGCTTAAATGAATAATAAGTACAACAAAAGCATCTCGCAACATCACATATTGCATTCAAACTGGTTGAAAACCTTATATTAGCACTTACGAAAGCTTCTAGGCAGGCTTAGGTGTGATTCAATATGAATCCAATCGAAACAAAAATTCAAACATTCTGTATTCGAATTATTCGTTATTTTGTTTATGTTAGAGGGCACTTTAAGGGTTCTGAACACCTATTAACTTAGCTAGCTGTGTATAATAGCCTAACTGCAACCGAAACGCTAAAAGTGCTGCTTAAATAAATAATTAGTACACCGAAAGCATCTCGCAGAGTCACATATTGCGTTCAAACTGGATGAAAACTTCATATTAGCACTTAGAAGGCTTCTAGCCACGCTTAAGTGTGTTTCAATATGAATCCAGTCAACAGAAAAATACAAACAATCTGTATTCAAATAACTCGTAATTTTGTTTATTTTAGAGAGCAATTTCATAGCTTTAAACGTCTATAAACATGGCTAGCTGTGTATAAAAGCCTAACTGCAACCGAAGCGCTAGAAGTGCCGCTTAAACAAATAATAGGTACACCAAAAGCATCTCGCAATTTCAGATATTGCATTCAAACTGGTTGAAAACCTTATATTAGCACTTACGAAAGCTTCTAGGCACGCTTAGGTGTGATTCAATATTAATCCAATCGAAAGAAAAATTCAAACATTCTGTATTCAAATAATTCGTTATTTTATTGAAGTTAGAGAGCAATTTAGGGATCTGAACACCTATAAACTTAACTAGCTTTGTATAATAGATTAACTGCAACCGAAACGCTAAAAGTGCTGCTTAAATGAATAATAAGTACAACAAAAGCATCTCGCAACATCACATATTGCATTCAAACAGGTTGAAAACCTCATATTAGCACTTACGAAGGCTTCTAGACACGCTTAGGTGTGATTCAATATGAATCCAATCGAAACAAAATTCAAACATTCTGTATTCGAATGATTCGTTATTTTGTTTATGTTAGAGGGTAATTTAAGAGTTCTGAACACCTATAAACTTAGCTAGCTGTGTATAATAGCCTAACTGCAACCGAAACGCTAAAAGTGCTGCTTAAATAAATAATTAGTACACCGAAAGCATCTCGCAGAGTCACATATTGCGTTCAAACTGGAAGAAAACCTCATATTACCACTTACAAAGGCTTGTAGGCACGCTTAGGTGTGATTCAATATGAATCCAATCGAAACAAAAATTCAAACATTCTGTATACAAATAATTCGTAGTTTTGTTTATGTTAGAGGGCAATTAAAGGGTTCAGAACACGTATAAACTTAGCTAGCTGTGTATAAAAGCCTAACTGCAACCGAAGCGCTAAAAGTGCTGCTTAAGCGAATAATAATTACACCAAAAGCATCTCTCAACTTCACATATTGCATTCAAACTAGTTGAAAACCTCATATTAGCACTTACAAAAGCTTCTAGGCACGCCTAGGTGTGATTCAATATGAATCCAATCAAAGAAGAATACATACAATCTGTATTCAAATAATTCGTTATTATGTTTAAGTTAGAGAGTAATTTAAGGGTTCTGAACACCAATAAACTTAGCTAGCTGTGTATAATAGCATAACTGCAACCGAAACGCTAAATGTGCTGCTTAAATAAATAATTAGTACACCGAAAGAATCGCGCAGTGTCACATATTGCATTCAAACTGTATGAAAACCTTATATTAGCACTTACAAAGGCTTCTAGGCACGCTTAGGTGTGATTCAATATGAATCCAATCGTAAGAAAAATTCAAACGTTCTGTATTCAAATAATTCGTTATTTTGTTTATATAGAGGTCAATTTAAGGGTTCAGAACACGTATAAACTTAGCTAGCTGTGTATAATAGCATAACTGCAGCCGAAGCGCTAAAAGTGCTGCTTAAACTAATAATAATTACCCCAAAAGCATCTCTCAACTTCACATATTGCATTCAAACTGGATGAAGACCTCATATTAGCACTTACAAAGGCTTCTAGGCACGCTTAGGTGTGATTCAATATGAATCCAATCCAAAGAAAAATTCAAACATTCTGTATTCAAATGATTCGTTATTTTGTTTATGTTAGAAAAAAATTTAAGGGATCTGAACACCTATAAACTTAACTAGCTGTGTATAATAGCCTAACTGCAACCGAAACGCTAAAAGTGCTGCTTAAATGAATAATAAGTACAACAAAAGCATCCCGCAACATCACATATTACATTCAAACTAGTTGAAAACCTCATATTAGCACTTACGAAAGCTTCTAGGCAGGCTTAGGTGTGATTCAATATGAATCCAATCGAAACAAAAATTCAAACATTCTGTATTCAAATGATTCGTTATTTTGTTTATGTTAGAAAAAAATTTAAGGGATCTGAACACCTATAAACTTAACTAGCTTTGTATAATAGCCTAACTGCAACCGAAACGCTAAAAGTGCTGCTTAAATGAATAATAAGTACAACAAAAGCATCTCGCAATATCAGATATTGCATTCAAACAGGTTGAAAACCTCATATTAGCGCTTACGAAGGTTTCTATGCACGCTTAGGCGTGACTCAATGTGAATCCAATCGAAAGAAAAATTCAAACATTCTGTATTCAAATAATTAATTATTTTGTTTAAGTTAGAGGGCAATTTAAGGGTTCTGAACACCTATAAACTTAGCTAGCTGTGTACAATAGCCTAACTGCAACCGAAACGCTAAAAGTGCTGCTGAAATGAATAATTAGTACACCGAAAGCATCTCGTAACGTCACATGTTGCATTCAAACAGGTTGAAAGCTCATATTAGCACTTACGAAGGCTTCTAGGCACTTTTAGGTGTGATTCAATATGAATCCAATCGAAACAAAAATTCAAACATTCTGTATTCAAATAATTCGTTATTTTGTTTATGTTAGAGAGAAATTTAAGGGATCTGAACACCTATAAACTTAACTAGCTGTGTATAATAGCCTCACTGCAACCGAAACGCTAAAAGTGCTGCTTAAATGAATAATAAGCACACCAAAAGCATCTCGCAACGTCACATATTGCATTCTAACAGGTTGAAAACCTCATATTAACACTTACGAAGGCTTCTAGGCACGCTTAGGTGTGTTTCAATATGAATCCAATCGAAACAAAAATTCAAACATTCTGTATTCAAATGATTCGTTATTTTGTTTATGTTAGAGGGCAATTTAAGGGTTCTGAACACCTATAATCCTAGCTAGCTGTGTATAGTAGCCTAACTGCAACCGAAACGCTAAAAGTACTGCTCAAATAAATAATTAGTGCACCGAAAGCATCTTGCAGAGTCACATATTGCGTCCAAACTGGATGAAAACCTTATATTAGCGCTTACGAAGGCTTCTATGCACGCTTAGGAGTGATTCAATATGAATCCAATCGAATGAAAAATTCAAACATTCTGTATTCAAATAATTCGTTATTTTGTTTAAGTTAGAGAGCAATTTAAGGGTTCTGAACACCTATAAACTTAGCTAGCTGTGTATAATAGCCTAGCTGCAACCGAAACGCTAAAAGTGATGCTTAAATGAATAACACGTACACCAAAAGCCACTCGCAACGTCACATATTGCATTCTAATAGTTTGAAAACCTCATATTAGCACTTACAAAGCCTTCTGGGCACACTTAGGTGTGTTTCAATATAAATCCAATCGAAACAAAAATTTAAACATTCTGTATTCAAATGATTCGTTATTTTGTTTATGTTAGAGGGCAATTTAAGGGTTCTGAACACCTATAAGCTTAGCTAGCTGTGTATAATAGCCTAACTGCAACCAAAACGCTAAGAGTGCTGCTAAAATAAATAACTAGTACACCGAAAGCATCTCGCATTGTCACATATAGCGTTCAAACTGGATGAAAACCTCATATTAGTGCTTACGAAAGCTTCTACGCACGCTTAGGTGTGTTTCAATATGAATCCAATCCAAAGAAAAATTCAAACATTCTGTATTCAAATAATTCGTTATTTTGTTTAAGTTAGAGGGCAATTTAAGGGTTCTGAACACCTATAAACATAAGTAGCTGTGTATAATAGCCTAACTGCAACCGAAACGCTAAAACTGCTGCTTAAATAAATAATTAATACACCGAAAGCATCGCGCAGTGTCACATATTGCATTCAAACTGGAAGAAAACCTCATATTACCACTTACAAAGGCTTGTAGGCACGCTTAGGTGTGATTCAATATGAATCCAATCGAAACAAAAATTCAAACATCTGTATACAAATAATTCGTAATTTTGTTTATGTTAGAGGGCAATTAAAGGGTTCAGAACACGTATAAACTTAGCTAGCTGTGTATAAAAGCCTAACTGCAACCGAAGCGCTAAAAGTGCTGCTTAAACGAATAATAATTACACCAAAAGCATCTCTCAACTTCACATATTGCATTCAAACTAGTTGAAAACCTCATATTAGCACTTACAAAAGCTTCTAGGCACGCCTAGGTGTGATTCAATATGAATCCAATCAAAGAAGAATACATACAATCTGTATTCAAATAATTCGTTATTATGTTTAAGTTAGAGAGCAATTTAAGCGTTCTGAACACCAATAAACTTAGCTAGCTGTGTATAATAGCATAACTGCAACCGAAACGCTAAATGTGCTGCTTAAATAAATAATTAGTACACCGAAAGAATCGCGCAGTGTCACATATTGCATTCAAACTGTATGAAAACCTTATATTAGCACTTATAAAGGCTTCTAGGCACGCTTAGGTGTGATTCAATATGAATCCAATCGAACGAAAAATTCAAACATTCTGTATTCAAATAATTTGTTATTTTGTTTATATAGAGGGCAATTTAAGGGTTCAGAACACGTATAAACTTAGCTAGCTGTGTATAATAGCATAACTGCAACCGAAGCGCTAAAAGTGCTGCTTAAACGAATAATAATTACACCAAAAGCATCTCTCAACCCCACATATTGCATTCAAACTGGATGAAGACCTCATATTAGCACTTACAAAAGCTTCTAGGCACGCTTAGGTGTGATTCAATATGAATTCAATCCAAAGAAAAATTCAAACATTCTGTATTCAAATAATTCGATATTTTGTTTAAGTTAGAGAGAAATTTAAGGGATCTGAACTCCTATAAACTTAAGTAGCTGTGTATAATAGCCTCACTGCAACCGAAACGCTAAAAGTGCTGCTTAAATGACTAATAAGTACACCAAATGCATCTCGTAACGTCACATGTTGCATTCAAACAGGTTGAAAGCTCATATTAGCACTTACGAAGGCTTCTAGGCACGTTTAGGTGTGATTCAATATGAATCCAATCGAAACAAAAATTCAAACATTCTGTATTCAAATGATTCGTTATTTTGTTTATGTTAGAGAGAAATTTAAGGGATCTGAACACCTATAAACTTAACTAGCTGTGTATAATAGCCTCTCTGCAATCGAAACGCTGAAAGTGCTGCTTAAAAGAATAATAAGTACACCAAAAGCATCTCGCCACTTCACATATTGCATTCAAACTGCTAGAAAACCTCATATTAGCACTTACGAAAGCTTCTAGGCACGCTTAGGGGTGATTCAATATTAATCCAATCGAAAGAAAAATTCAAACATTCTGTATTCAAATAATTCGTTATTTTGTTTAAGTTAGAGAGAAATTTAAGGGATCTGAACCCCTATAAACTTAAGTAGCTGTGAATAATAGCCTCACTGCAACCGAAACGCTAAAAGTGCTGCTTAAATGAATAATAAGTACACCAAATGCATCTCGTAACGTCACATGTTGCATTCAAACAGGTTGAAAGCTCATATTAGCACTTACGAAGGCTTCTAGGCACGTTTAGGTGTGATTCAATATGAATCCAATTGAAACAAAAATTCAAACATTCTGTATTCAATTGATTCGTTATTTTGTTTATGTTAGAAAAAAATTTAAGGGATCTGAACTCCTATAAACTTAACTAGCTGTGTATAATAGCCTAACTGCAACCGAAACGCTAAAAGTGCTGCTTAAATGAATAATAAGTACAACAAAAGCATCTCGCAACATCACATATTGCATTCAAACTGGTTGAAAACCTCATATTAGCACTTACGAAAGCTTCTAGGCAGGCTTAGGTGTGATTCAATATGAATCCAATCGAAACAAAAATTCAAACATTCTGTATTCGAATGATTCGTTATTTTGTTTATGTTAGAGTGCACTTTAAGGGTTCTGAACACCTATTAACATAGCTAGCTGTGTATAATAGCCTAACTGCAACCGAAACGCTAAAAGTGCTGCTTAAATAAATAATTAGTACACCGAAAGCATCTCGCAGAGTCACATATTGCGTTGAAACTGGATGAAAACCTCATATTAGCACTTAGAAGGCTTCTAGCCACGCTTAAGTGTGTTTCAATATAAATCCAGTCAACAGAAAAATACAAACAATCTGTATTCAAATAACTCGTAATTTTGTTTATTTTAGAGAGCAATTTCATAGCTTTAAACGTCTATAAACATGGCTAGCTGTGTATAAAAGCCTAACTGCAACCGAAGCGCTAGAAGTGCCGCTTAAACAAATAATAGGTACAACAAAAGCATCTCGCAACTTCACATATTGCATTCAAACTGGTTGAAAACCTTATATTAGCACTTACGAAAGTTTCTAGGCACGCTTAGGTGTGATTCAATATTAATCAAATCGAAAGAAAAATTCAAACATTCTGTATTCAAATAATTCGTTATTTTATTGAAGTTAGAGAGCAATTTAAGGGATCTGAACACCTATAAACTTAACTAGCTATGTATAATAGATTAACTGCAACCGAAACGCTAAAAGTGCTGCTTAAATAAATAATAAGTACAACAAAAGCATCTTGCAATATCACATATTGCATTCAAACAGGTTGAAAACCTCATATTAGCGCTTACGAAGGTTTCTATGCACGCTTAGGTGTGATTCAATGTGAATCCAATCGAAAGAAAAATTCAAACATTCTGTATTCAAATAATTCGTTATTTTGTTTAAGTTAGAGGGCAATTTAAGGGTTCTGAACACCTATAAACTTAGCTAGCTGTGTATAATAGTCTAACTGCAACCGAAACGCTAAAAGTGCTGCTTAAATAAATAATTAGTACACCGAAAGCATCTCGCAGAGTCACATATTGCGTTCAAACTGGATGAAAACCTCATATTAGCGCTTACGAAGGCTTCTATGCACGCTTAGGAGTGATTCAATATTAATCCAATCGAATGAAAAATTCAAACATTCTGTATTCAAATAATTCGTTATTTTGTTTAAGTTAGAGAGCAATTTAAGGGTTCTGAACACCTATAAACTTAGCTAGCTGTGTATAATAGCCTAGCTGCTACCGAAACGCTAAAAGTGATGCTTAAATGAATAAGACGTACACCAAAAGCCACTCGCAACGTCACATATTGCATTCTAACAGTTTGAAAACCTCATATTAGCACTTACGAAGCCTTCTAGGCACACTTAGGTGTGTTTCAATATAAATCCAATCGAAACAAAAATTTAAACATTCTGTATTCAAATGATTCGTTATTTTGTTTATGTTAGAGGGCAATTTAAGGGTTCTGAACACCTATAAGCTTAGCTAGCTGTGTATAATAGCCTAACTGCAACCAAAACGCTAAGAGTGCTGCTAAAATAAATATCTAGTACACTGAAAGCCTCTCGCATTGTCACATATAGCGTTCAAACTGGATGAAAACCTCATATTAGCGCTTACGAAAGCTTCTACGCACGCTTAGGTGTGTTTCAATATGAATCCAATCCAAAGAAAAATTCAAACATTCTGTATTCAAATAATTCGTTATTTTGTTTAAGTTAGAGGGCAATTTAAGGGTTCTGAACACCTATAAACATAACTAGCTGTGTATAATAGCCTAACTGCAACCGAAACGCTAAAACTGCTGCTTAAATAAATAATTAATACACCGAAAGCATCGCGCAGTGTCACATATTGCATTCAAACTGGAAGAAAACCTCATATTACCACTTACAAAGGCTTGTAGGCACGCTTAGGTGTGATTCAATATGAATCCAATCGAAACAAAAATTCAAACATCTGTATACAAATAATTCGTAATTTTGTTTATGTTAGAGGGCAATTAAAGGGTTCAGAACACGTATAAACTTAGCTAGCTGTGTATAAAAGCCTAACTGCAACCGAAGCGCTAAAAGTGCTGCTTAAACGAATAATAATTACACCAAAAGCATCTCTCAACTTCACATATTGCATTCAAACTAGTTGAAAACCTTATATTAGCACTTACAAAAGCTTCTAGGCACGCCTAGGTGTGATTCAATATGAATCCAATCAAAGAAGAATACATAAAATCTGTATTCAAATAATTCGTTATTATGTTTAAGTTAGAGAGCAATTTAAGGGTTCTGAACACCAATAAACTTAGCTAGCTGTGTATAATAGCATAACTGCAAACGAAACGCTAAATGTGCTGCTTAAATAAATAATTAGTACACCGAAAGAATCGCGCAGTGTCACATATTGCATTCAAACTGTATGAAAACCTCATATTAGCACTTACAAAGGCTTCTAGGCACGCTTAGGTGTGATTCAATATGAATCCAATCGAAAGAAAAATTCAAACATTCTGTATTCAAATAATTTGTTATTTTGTTTATATAGAGGGCAATTTAAGGGTTCAGAACACCAATAAACTTAGCTAGCTGTGTATAATAGCATAACTGCAACCGAAGCGCTAAAAGTGCTGATTAAACGAATAATAATTACACCAAAAGCATCTCTCAACTTCACATATTGCATTCAAACTAGATGAAGACCTCATATTAGCACTTACAAAAGCTTCTAGGCACGCTTAGGTGTGATTCAATATGAATCCAATCAAAGAAGAATACATACAATCTGTATTCAAATAATTCGTTATTATGTTTAAGTTAGAGAGCAATTTAAGGGTTCTGAACACCAATAAACTTAGCTAGCTGTGTATAATAGCATAACTGCAACCGAAGCGCTAAAAGTGCTGCTTAAACGAATAATAATTACACCAAAAGCATTTCTCAACTTCACATATTGCATTCAAACTGGATGAAGACCTCATATTAGCACTTACAAAAGCTTCTAGGCACGCTTAGGTGTGATTCAATATGAATCCAATCCAAAGAAAAATTCAAACATTCTGTATTCAAATAATTCCATATTTTGTTTAAGTTAGAGAGCAATTTAAGGGTTCTGAACGACTATAAACTTAGCTAGCTGTGTATAATAGCCTAACTGCAACCGAAACGTTAAAAGTGCTGCTTAAATGAATAATAAGTACACCAAAAACATCTCGCAACGTCACATATTGCATTCAAACTGGATGAAAACCTCATATTAGCACTTACAAAGATTTCTAGGCACGCTTACTTGCGATTCAATATTAATCCAATCGAAAGAAAAATTCCAACATCCTGTATTTAAATAATTCGTTATTTTGTTAAAGTTAGAGAGAAATTTAAGGGATCTGAACACCTATAAACTTAACTAGCTGTGTATAATAGCCTCTCTGCAACCGAAACGCTGAAAGTGCTGCTTAAAAGAATAATAAGTACACCAAAAGCATCTCGCCACTTAACATATTGCATTCAAACTGGTAGAAAAACTCATATTAGCACTTACGAAAGCTTCTAGGCACGCTTAGGGGTGATTCAATATTAAACCAATCGAAAGAAAAATTCAAACATTCTGTATTCAAATAATTCGTTATTTTGTTTAAGTTAGAGAGAAATTTAAGGGATCTGAAACCCTATAAACTTAAGTAGCTGTGTATAATAGCCTCACTGCAACCGAAACGCCAAAAGTGCTGCTTGAATGAATAATAATTACACCAAATGCATCTCGTAACGTCACATGTTGCATTCAAACAGGTTGAAAGCTCATATTAGCACTTACGAAGGCTTCTAGGCACGTTTAGGTGTGATTCAATATGAATCCAATCGAAACAAAAATTCAAACATTCTGTATTCAAATGATTCGTTATTTTGTTTATGTTAGAGAGAAATTTAAGGGATCTGAACACCTATAAACTTAACTAGCTGTGTATAATAGCTTCACTGCAACCGAAACGCTAAAAGTGCTGCTTAAATGAATAATAAGTACACCAAAAGCATCTCGTAACGTCACATGTTGCATTCAAACAGGTTGAAAGCTCATATTAGCACTTACGAAGGCTTCTAGGCACGTTTAGGTGTGATTCAATATAAATCCAATTGATACAAAAATTCAAACATTCTGTATTCAAATGATTCGTTATTTTGTTTATGTTAGAAAAAATTTAAGGGATCTGAACACCTATAAACTTAACTAGCTGTGTATAATAGCCTAACTGCAACCGAAACGCTAAAAGTGCTGCTTAAATGAATAATAAGTACAACAAAAGCATCTCGCAACATCACATATTGCATTCAAACTGGTTGAAAACCTCATACTAACACTTACGAAAGCTTCTAGGCAGGCTTATGTGTGATTCAATATGAATCCAATCGAAACAAAAATTCAAACATTCTGTATTCGAATGATTCGTTATTTTGTTTATGTTAGAGGGCACTTTAAGGGTTCTGAACACCTATTAACTTAGCTAGCTGTGTATAATAGCCTAACTGCAACCGAAACGCTAAAAGTGCTGCTTAAATAAATAATTAGTACACCGAAAGCATCTCGCAGAGTCACATATTGCGTTCAAACTGGATGAAAACCTCATATTAGCACTTAGAAGGCTTCTAGCCATGCTTAAGTGTGTTTCAATATAAATCCAGTCAACAGAAAAATACAAACAATCTGAATTCAAATAATTCGTTATTTTATTGAAGTTAGAGAGCAATTTAAGGGATCTGAACACCTATAAACTTAACTAGCTATGTATAATAGATTAACTGCAACCGAAACGCTAAAAGTGCTGCTTAAATAAATAATAAGTACAACAAAAGCATCTCGCAAAATCACATATTGCATTCAAACAGGTTGAAAACCTCATATTAGCGCTTACGAAGGTTTCTATGCACGCTTAGGTGTGATTCAATGTGAATCCAATCGAAAGAAAAATTCAAACATTCTGTATTCAAATAATTCGTTATTTTGTTTAAGTTAGAGGGCAATTTAAGGGTTCTGAACACCTATAAACTTAGCTAGCTGTGTATAATAGTCTAACTGCAACCGAAACGCTAAAAGTGCTGCTTAAATAAATAATTAGTACACCGAAAGCATCTCGCAGAGTCACATATTGCGTTCAAACTGGATGAAAACCTCATATTAGCGCTTACGAAGGCTTCTATGCACGCTTAGGAGTGATTCAATATGAATCCAATCGAATGAAAAATTCAAACATTCTGTATTCAAATAATTCGTTATTTTGTTTAATTTAGAGAGCAATTTAAGGGTTCTGAACACCTATAAACTTAGCTAGCTGTGTATAATAGCCTAGCTGCTACCGAAACGCTAAAAGTGATGCTTAAATGAATAAGACGTACACCAAAAGCCACTCGCAACGTCACATATTGCATTCTAACAGTTTGAAAACCTCATATTAGCACTTACGAAGCCTTCTAGGCACACTTAGGTGTGTTTCAATATAAATCCAATCGAAACAAAAATTTAAACATTCTGTATTCAAATGATTCGTTATTTTGTTTATGTTAGAGGGCAATTTAAGGGTTCTGAACACCTATAAGCTTAGCTAGCTGTGTATAATAGCCTAACTGCAACCAAAACGCTAAGAGTGCTGCTAAAATAAATAACTAGTACACCGAAAGCCTCTCGCATTGTCACATATAGCGTTCAAACTGGATGAAAACCTCATATTAGCGCTTACGAAAGCTTCTACGCACGCTTAGGTGTGTTTCAATATGAATCCAATCCAAAGAAAAATTCAAACATTCTGTATTCAAATAATTCGTTATTTTGTTTAAGTTAGAGGGCAATTTAAGGGTTCTGAACACCTATAAACATAACTAGCTGTGTATAATAGCCTAACTGCAACCGAAACGCTAAAACTGCTGCTTAAATAAATAATTAATACACCGAAAGCATCGCGCAGTGTCACATATTGCATTCAAACTGGAAGAAAACCTCATATTACCACTTACAAAGGCTTGTAGGCACGCTTAGGTGTGATTCAATATGAATCCAATCGAAACAAAAATTCAAACATCTGTATACAAATAGTTCGTAATTTTGTTTATGTTAGAGGGCAATTAAAGGGTTCAGAACACGTATAAACTTAGCTAGCTGTGTATAAAAGCCTAACTGCAACCGAAGCGCTAAAAGTGCTGCTTAAACGAATAATAATTACACCAAAAGCATCTCTCAACTTCACATATTGCATTCAAACTAGTTGAAAACCTTATATTAGCACTTACAAAAGCTTCTAGGCACGCCTAGGTGTGATTCAATATGAATCCAATCAAAGAAGAATACATAAAATCTGTATTCAAATAATTCGTTATTATGTTTAAGTTAGAGAGCAATTTAAGGGTTCTGAACACCAATAAACTTAGCTAGCTGTGTATAATAGCATAACTGCAACCGAAACGCTAAATGTGCTGCTTAAATAAATAATTAGTACACCGAAAGAATCGCGCAGTGTCACATATTGCATTCAAACTGGATGAAAACCTCATATTAGCACTTACAAAGATTTCTAGGCACGCTTACTTGCGATTCAATATTAATCCAATCGAAAGAAAAATTCCAACATCCTGTATTTAAATAATTCGTTATTTTGTTAAAGTTAGAGAGAAATTTAAGGGATCTGAACACCTATAAACTTAACTAGCTGTGTATAATAGCCTCTCTGCAACCGAAACGCTGAAAGTGCTGCTTAAAAGAATAATAAGTACACCAAAAGCATCTCGCCACTTCACATATTGCATTCAAACTGGTAGAAAAACTCATATTAGCACTTACGAAAGCTTCTAGGCACGCATAGGGCTGATTCAATATTAAACCAATCGAAAGAAAAATTCAAACATTCTGTATTCAAATAATTCGTTATTTTGTTTAAGTTAGAGAGAAATTTAAGGGATCTGAAACCCTATAAACTTAAGTAGCTGTGTATAATAGCCTCACTGCAACCGAAACGCCAAAAGTGCTGCTTGAATGAATAATAATTACACCAAATGCATCTCGTAACGTCACATGTTGCATTCAAACAGGTTGAAAGCTCATATTAGCACTTACGAAGGCTTCTAGGCACGTTTAGGTGTGATTCAATATGAATCCAATCGAAACAAAAATTCAAACATTCTGTATTCAAATGATTCGTTATTTTGTTTATGTTAGAGAGAAATTTAAGGGATCTGAACACCTATAAACTTAACTAGCTGTGTATAATAGCTTCACTGCAACCGAAACGCTAAAAGTGCTGCTTAAATGAATAATAAGTACACCAAAAGCATCTCGTAACGTCACATGTTGCATTCAAACAGGTTGAAAGCTCATATTAGCACTTACGAAGGCTTCTAGGCACGTTTAGGTGTGATTCAATATAAATCCAATTGATACAAAAATTCAAACATTCTGTATTCAAATGATTCGTTATTTTGTTTTTGTTAGAAAAAATTTAAGGGATCTGAACACCTATAAACTTAACTAGCTGTGTATAATAGCCTAACTGCAACCGAAACGCTAAAAGTGCTGCTTAAATGAATAATAAGTACAACAAAAGCATCTCGCAACATCACATATTGCATTCAAACTGGTTGAAAACCTCATACTAGCACTTACGAAAGCTTCTAGGCAGGCTTAGGTGTGATTCAATATGAATCCAATCGAAACAAAAATTCAAACATTCTGTATTCGAATGATTCGTTATTTTGTTTATGTTAGAGGGCACTTTAAGGGTTCTGAACACCTATTAACTTAGCTAGCTGTGTATAATAGCCTAACTGCAACCGAAACGCTAAAAGTGCTGCTTAAATAAATAATTAGTACACCGAAAGCATCTCGCAGAGTCACATATTGCGTTCAAACTGGATGAAAACCTCATATTAGCACTTAGAAGGCTTCTAGCCACGCTTAAGTGTGTTTCAATATAAATCCAGTCAACAGAAAAATACAAACAATCTGAATTCAAATAACTCGTAATTTTGTTTATTTTAGAGAGCAATTTCATAGCTTTAAACGTCTATAAACATGGCTAGCTGTGTATAAAAGCCTAACTGCAACCGAAGCGCTAGAAGTGCCGCTTAAACAAATAATAGGTACAACAAAAGCATCTCGCAACTTCACATATTACATTCAAACTGGTTGAAAACCTTATATTAGCACTTACGAAAGCTTCTAGGCACGCTTAGGTGTGATTCAATATTAATCCAATCGAAAAAAAAATTCAAACATTCTGTATTTAAATAATTCGTTATTTTATTGAAGTTAGAGAGCAATTTGAGGGATCTGAACACCTATAAACTTAACTAGCTGTGTATAATAGATTAACTGCAACCGAAACGCTAAAAGTGCTGCTTAAATGAATAATAAGTACAACAAAAGCATCTCGCAACATTACATATTGCATTCAAACAGGTTGAAAACCTCATATTAGCACTTACGAAGGCTTCTAGACACGCTTAGGTGTGATTCAATATGAATCCAATCGAAACAAAAATTCAACCATTCTGTATTCGAATGATTCGTTATTTTGTTTATGTTAGAGGGTAATTTAAGGGTTCTGAACACCTATAAACTTAGCTAGCTGTGTATAATAGCCTAACTGCAACCGAAACGCTAAAAGTGCTGCTTAAATGAATAATAAGTACAACAAAAGCATCTCGCAGAGTCACATATTGCGTTCTAACTGGATGAAAACCTCATATTAGCGCTTACGAAGGTTTCTATGCACGCTTAGGTGTGATTCAATGTGAATCCAAACGAAAGAAAAATTCAAACATTCTGTATTCAAATAATTCGTTATTTTGTTTAAGTTAGAGGGCAATTTAAGGGTTCTGAACACCTATAAACTTAGCTAGCTGTGTACAATAGCCTAACTGCAACCGAAACGCTAAAAGTGCTGCTTAAATGAATAATAAGCACACCAAAAGCATCTCGCAACGTCACATATTGAATTCTAACAGGTTGAAAACCTCATATTAACACTTACGAAGGCTTCTAGGCACGCTTAGGTGTGTTTTAATATGAATCCAATCGATACAAAAATTCAAACATTCTGTATTCAAATGATTCGTTATTTTGTTTATGTTAGAGGGCAATTTAAGCGTTCTGAACACCTATAATCCTAGCTAGCTGTGTATAGTAGCCTAACTGCAACCGAAACGCTAAAAGTACTGCTTAAATAAATAATTAGTACACCGAAAGCATCTCGCAGAGTCACATATTGCGTCCAAACTGGATGAAAACCTTATATTAGCGCTTACGAAGGCTTCTATGCACGCTTAGGAGTGATTCAATTTGAATCCAATCGAATGAAAAATTCAAACATTCTGTATTCAAATAATTCGTTATTTTGTTTAAGGTAGAGAGCAATTTAAGGGTTCTGAACACCTATAAACTTAGCTAGCTGTGTATAATAGCCTAACTGCAACCGAAACGCTAAAAGTGATGCTTAAATGAATAATACGTACACCAAAAGCCACTCGCAACATCACATATTGCATTCTAACAGTTTGAAAACCTCATATTAGCACTTACGAAGCCTTCTAGGCACACTTAGGTGTGTTTCAATATAAATCCAATCGAAACAAAAATTCAAACATTCTGTATTCAAATGATTCGTTATTTTGTTTATGTTAGAGGGCAATTTAAGGGTTCTGAACACCAATAAACTTAGCTAGCTGTGTATAATAGCATAACTGCAACCGAAACGTTAAAAGTGCAGCTTAAATGAATAATAAGTACACCAAAAACATCTCGCAACGTCACATATTGCATTCAAACTGGATGAAAACCTCATATTAGCACTTACAAAGATTTCTAGGCACGCTTACTTGCGATTCAATATTAATCCAATCGAAAGAAAAATTCCAACATCCTGTATTTAAATAATTCGTTATTTTGTTAAAGTTAGAGAGAAATTTAAGGGATCTGAACACCTATAAACTTAACTAGCTGTGTATAATAGCCTCTCTGCAACCGAAACGCTGAAAGTGCTGCTTAAAAGAATAATAAGTACACCAAAAGCATCTCGCCACTTCACATATTGCATTCAAACTGGTAGAAAAACTCATATTAGCACTTACGAAAGCTTCTAGGCACGCTTAGGGGTGATTCAATATTAAACCAATCGAAAGAAAAATTCAAACATTCTGTATTCAAATAATTCGTTATTTTGTTTAAGTTAGAGAGAAATTTAAGGGATCTGAAACCCTATAAACTTAAGTAGCTGTGTATAATAGCCTCACTGCAACCGAAACGCCAAAAGTGCTGCTTGAATGAATAATAATTACACCAAATGCATCTCGTAACGTCACATGTTGCATTCAAACAGGTTGAAAGCTCATATTAGCACTTACGAAGGCTTGTAGGCACGTTTAGGTGTGATTCAATATGAATCCAATCGAAACAAAAATTCAAACATTCTGTATTCAAATGATTCGTTATTTTGTTTATGTTAGAGAGAAATTTAAGGGATCTGAACACCTATAAACTTAACTAGCTGTGTATAATAGCTTCACTGCAACCGAAACGCTAAAAGTGCTGCTTAAATGAATAATAAGTACACCAAAAGCATCTCGTAACGTCACATGTTGCATTCAAACAGGTTGAAAGCTCATATTAGCACTTACGAAGGCTTCTAGGCACGTTTAGGTGTGATTCAATATAAATCCAATTGATACAAAAATTCAAACATTCTGTATTCAAATGATTCGTTATTTTGTTTATGTTAGAAAAAATTTAAGGGATCTGAACACCTATAAACTTAACTAGCTGTGTATAATAGCCTAACTGCAACCGAAACGCTAAAAGTGCTGCTTAAATGAATAATAAGTACAACAAAAGCATCTCGCAACATCACATATTGCATTCAAACTGGTTGAAAACCTCATACTAGCACTTACGAAAGCTTCTAGGCAGGCTTAGGTGTGATTCAATATGAATCCAATCGAAACAAAAATTCAAACATTCTGTATTCGAATGATTCGTTATTTTGTTTATGTTAGAGGGCACTTTAAGGGTTCTGAACACCTATTAACTTAGCTAGCTGTGTATAATAGCCTAACTGCAACCGAAACGCTAAAAGTGCTGCTTAAATAAATAATTAGTACACCGAAAGCATCTCGCAGAGTCACATATTGCGTTCAAACTGGATGAAAACCTCATATTAGCACTTAGAAGGCTTCTAGCCACGCTTAAGTGTGTTTCAATATAAATCCAGTCAACAGAAAAATACAAACAATCTGAATTCAAATAACTCGTAATTTTGTTTATTTTAGAGAGCAATTTCATAGCTTTAAACGTCTATAAACATGGCTAGCTGTGTATAAAAGCCTAACTGCAACCGAAGCGCTAGAAGTGCCGCTTAAACAAATAATAGGTACAACAAAAGCATCTCGCAACTTCACATATTACATTCAAACTGGTTGAAAACCTTATATTAGCACTTACGAAAGCTTCTAGGCACGCTTAGGTGTGATTCAATATTAATCCAATCGAAAAAAAAATTCAAACATTCTGTATTTAAATAATTCGTTATTTTATTGAAGTTAGAGAGCAATTTGAGGGATCTGAACACCTATAAACTTAACTAGCTGTGTATAATAGATTAACTGCAACCGAAACGCTAAAAGTGCTGCTTAAATGAATAATAAGTACAACAAAAGCATCTCGCAACATCACATATTGCATTCAAACAGGTTGAAAACCTCATATTAGCACTTACGAAGGCTTCTAGACACGCTTAGGTGTGATTCAATATGAATCCAATCGAAACAAAAATTCAACCATTCTGTATTCGAATGATTCGTTATTTTGTTTATGTTAGAGGGTAATTTAAGGGTTCTGAACACCTATAAACTTAGCTAGCTGTGTATAATAGCCTAACTGCAACCGAAACGCTAAAAGTGCTGCTTAAATGAATAATAAGTACAACAAAAGCATCTCGCAGAGTCACATATTGCGTTCTAACTGGATGAAAACCTCATATTAGCGCTTACGAAGGTTTCTATGCACGCTTAGGTGTGATTCAATGTGAATCCAAACGAAAGAAAAATTCAAACATTCTGTATTCAAATTATTCGTTATTTTGTTTAAGTTAGAGGGCAATTTAAGGGTTCTGAACACCTATAAACTTAGCTAGCTGTGTACAATAGCCTAACTGCAACCGAAACGCTAAAAGTGCTGCTTAAATGAATAATAAGCACACCAAAAGCATCTCGCAACGTCACATATTGAATTCTAACAGGTTGAAAACCTCATATTAACACTTACGAAGGCTTCTAGGCACGCTTAGGTGTGTTTTAATATGAATCCAATCGATACAAAAATTCAAACATTCTGTATTCAAATGATTCGTTATTTTGTTTATGTTAGAGGGCAATTTAAGCGTTCTGAACACCTATAATCCTAGCTAGCTGTGTATAGTAGCCTAACTGCAACCGAAACGCTAAAAGTACTGCTTAAATAAATAATTAGTACACCGAAAGCATCTCGCAGAGTCACATATTGCGTCCAAACTGGATGAAAACCTTATATTAGCGCTTACGAAGGCTTCTATGCACGCTTAGGAGTGATTCAATTTGAATCCAATCGAATGAAAAATTCAAACATTCTGTATTCAAATAATTCGTTATTTTGTTTAAGGTAGAGAGCAATTTAAGGGTTCTGAACACCTATAAACTTAGCTAGCTGTGTATAATAGCCTAACTGCAACCGAAACGCTAAAAGTGATGCTTAAATGAATAATACGTACACCAAAAGCCACTCGCAACATCACATATTGCATTCTAACAGTTTGAAAACCTCATATTAGCACTTACGAAGCCTTCTAGGCACACTTAGGTGTGTTTCAATATAAATCCAATCGAAACAAAAATTCAAACATTCTGTATTCAAATGATTCGTTATTTTGTTTATGTTAGAGGGCAATTTAAGGGTTCTGAACACCAATAAACTTAGCTAGCTGTGTATAATAGCATAACTGCAACCGAAACGCTAAATGTGCTGCTTAAATAAATAATTAGTACACCGAAAGCATCTCGCAGAGTCACATATTGCGTCCAAACTGGATGAAAACCTTATATTAGCGCTTACGAAGGCTTCTATGCACGCTTAGGAGTGATTCAATATGAATCCAATCGAATGAAAAATTCAAACATTCTGTATTCGAATAATTCGTTATTTTGTTTAAGTTAGAGAGCAATTTAAGGGTTCTGAACACCTATAAACTTAGCTAGCTGTGTATAATAGCCTAACTGCAACCGAAACGCTAAAAGTGATGCTTACACCATGCGTACATCAAAAGCCACTCGCAACGTCACATATTGCATTCTAACAGTTTGAAAACCTCATATTAGCACTTACGAAGCCTTCTAGGCACACTTAGGTGTGTTTCAATATAAATCCAATCGAAACAAAAATTTAAACATTCTGTATTCAAATGATTCGTTATTTTGTTTATGTTAGAGGGCAATTTAAGGGTTCTGAACACCTATAAGGTTAGCTAGCTGTGTATAATAGCCTAACTGCAACCAAAACGCTAAGAGTGCTGCTAAAATAAATAACTAGTACACCGAAAGCGTCTCGCAGTGTCACATATAGCGTTCAAACTGGATGAAAACCTCATATTAGCGCTTACGAAAGCTTCTACGCACGCTTAGGTGTGTTTCAATATGAATCCAATCCAAAGAAAAATTCAAACATTCTGTATTCAAATAATTCGTTATTTTGTTTAAGTTAGAGGGCAATTTAAGGGTTCTGAACACCTATAAACATAACTAGCTGTGTATAATAGCCTAACTGCAACCGAAACGCTATAACTGCTGCTTAAATAAATAATTAATACACCGAAAGCATCGCGCAGTGTCACATATTGCATTCAAACTGGAAGAAAACCTCATATTACCACTTACAAAGGCTTGTAGGCACGCTTAGGTGTGATTCAATATAAATCCAATCGAAACAAAAATTCAAACATTCTGTATACAAATAATTCGTAATTTTGTTTATGTTAGAGGGCAATTAAAGGGTTCAGAACACGTATAAACTTAGCTAGCTGTGTATAAAAGCCTAACTGCAACCGAAGCGCTAAAAGTGCTGCTTAAACGATCAATAATTACACCAAAAGCATCTCTCAACTTCACATATTGCATTCAAACTAGTTGAAAACCTCATATTAGCACTTACAAAAGCTTCTAGGCACGCCTAGGTGTGATTCAATATGAATCCAATCAAAGAAGAATACATACAATCTGTATTCAAATAATTCGTTATTATGTTTAAGTTAGAGAGCAATTTAAGGGTTCTGAACACCAATAAACTTAGCTAGCTGTGTGTAATAGCATAACTGCAACCGAAACGCTAAATGTGCTGCTTAAATAAATAATTAGTACACCGAAAGAATCGCGCAGTGTCAAATATTGCATTCAAACTGTATGAAAACCTCATATTAGCACTTACAAAGGCTTCTAGGCACGCTTAGGTGTGATTCAATATGAATCCAATCGAAAGAAAAATTCAAACATTCTGTATTCAAATAATTCGTTATTTTGTTTATATAGAGGGCAATTTAAGGGTTCAGAACACGTATAAACTTAGCTAGCTGTGTATAATAGCATAACTGCAACCGAAGCGCTAAAAGTGCTGCTTAAACGAATAATAATTACACCAAAAGCATCTCTCAACTTCACATATTGCATTCAAACTGGATGAAGATCTCATATTAGCACTTACAAAGGCTTCTAGGCACGCTTAGGTGTGATTCAATATGAATCCAATCCAAAGAAAAATTCAAACATTCTGTATTCAAATAATTCGATATTTTGTTTAAGTTAGAGAGCAATTTAAGGGTTCTGAACGACTATAAACTTAGCTAGCTGTGTATAATAGCCTAACTGCAACCGAAACGTTAAAAGTGCTGCTTAAATGAATAATAAGTACACCGAAAGAATCGCGCAGTGTCACATATTGCATTCAAACTGTATGAAAACCTCATATTAGCACTTACAAAGGCTTCTAGGCACGCTTACTTGCGATTCAATATTAATCCAATCGAAAGAAATATTCCAACATCCTGTATTTATATAATTCGTTATTTTGTTAAAGTTCGAGAAAAATTTAAGGGATCTCAACACCTATAAACTTAACTAGCTGTGTATAATAGCATAACTGCAACCGAAACGCTAAATGTGCTGCTTAAATAAATAATTAGTACACCGAAAACATCTCGCAACGTCACATATTGCATTCAAACTGGTAGAGAACCTCATATTAGCACTTACGAAAGCTTCTAGGCACGCTTAGGGGTGATTCAATATTAATCCAATCC
Organism: Agriotes lineatus; assembly: GCA_940337035.1. Lineage (NCBI taxonomy): Eukaryota > Metazoa > Arthropoda > Insecta > Coleoptera > Elateridae > Agriotes > Agriotes lineatus. Next base: position 57,875 of record CALNHX010003992.1, on the reverse strand, counting down.
AAAGAAAAATTCAAACATTCTGTATTTAAATAATTCGTTATTTTGTTTAAGTTAGAGAGAATTTAAGGGTTCTGAACGACTATAAACTTAGCTAGCTGTGTATAATAGCCTAACTGCAACCGAAACGTTAAAAGTGCTGCTTAAATGAATAATAAGTACACCAAAAACATCTCGCAACGTCACATATTGCATTCAAACTGGTAGAGAACCTCATATTAGCACTTACGAAAGCTTCTAGGCACGCTTAGGGGTGATTCAATATTAATCCAATCGAAAGAAAAATTCAAACATTCTGTATTCAAATAATTCGTTATTTTGTTTAAGTTAGAGAGAAATTTAAGGGATCTGAACCCCTATAAACTTAAGTAGCTGTGTATAATAGCCTCACTGCAACCGAAACGCTAAAAGTGCTGCTTAAATGAATAATAAGTACACCAAAACAATCTCGTAACGTCACATGTTGCATTCAAATAGGTTGAAAGCTCATATTAGCACTTACGAAGGCTTCTAGGCACGTTTAGGTGTGATTCAATATGAATCCAATCGAAACAAAAATTCAAACATTCTGTATTCAAATGATTCGTTATTTTGTTTATGTTAGAGAGAAATTTAAGGGATCTGAACACCTATAAACTTAACTAGCTGTGTATAATAGCCCCACTGCAACCGAAACGCTAAAAGTGCTGCTTAAAAGAATAATAAGTACACCAAAAGCATCTCGTAACGTCACATGTTGCATTCAAACAGGTTGAAAGCTCATATTAGCACTTACGAAGGCTTCTAGGCACGTTTAGGTGTGATTCAATATGAATCCAATTAAAACAAAAATTCAAACATTCTGTATCCATATGATTCGTTATTTTGTTTATGTTAGAAAAAAATGTAAGGGATCTGAACACCTATAAACTTAACTAGCTGTGTATAATAGCCTAACTGCAACCGAAACGCTAAAAGTGCTGCTTAAATGAATAATAAGTACAACAAAAGCATCTCGCAACATCACATATTGCATTCAAACTGGTTGAAAACCTCATATTAGCACTTACGAAAGCTTCTAGGCAGGCTTAGGTGTGATTCAATATGAATCCAATCGAAACAAATATTCAAACATTCTGTATTCAAATGATTCGTTATTTTGTTTATGTTAGAGAGAAATTTAAGGGATCTGAACACCTATAAACTTAACTAGCTGTGTATAATAGCCCCACTGCAACCGAAACGCTAAAAGTGCTGCTTAAATGAATAATAAGTACACCAAAAGCATCTCGTAACGTCACATGTTGCACTCAAACAGGTTGAAAGCTCATATTAGCACTTACGAAGGCTTCTAGGCACGTTTAGGTGTGATTCAATATGAATCCAATTAAAAGAAAAATTCAAACATTCTGTATTCAAATGATTCGTTATTTTGTTTATGTTAGAAAAAAATGTAAGGGATCTGAACACCTATAAACTTAACTAGCTGTGTATAATAGCCTAACTGCAACCGAAACGCTAAAAGTGCTGCTTAAATGAATAATAAGCACACCAAAAGCATCTCGCAACGTCACATATTGCATTCAAACTGGTTGAAAACCTCATATTAACACTTACAAAGGCTTCTAGGCACGCTTAGGTGTGTTTTAATATGAATCCAATCGATACAAAAATTCAAACATTCTGTATTCAAATGATTCGTTATTTTGTTTATGTTAGTGGGCAATTTAAGGGTTCTGAACACCTATATTCCTAGCTAGCTGTGTATAGTAGCCTAACTGCAACCGAAACGCAAAAAGTACTGCTTAAATAAATAATTAGTACACCGGAAGCATCTCGCAGAGTCACATATTGCGTCCAAACTGGATGAAAACCTTATATTACCGCTTACGAAGGCTTCTATGCACGCTTAGGAGTGATTCAATATGAATCCAATCGAGTGAAAAATTCAAACATTCTGTATTCAAATAATTCGTTATTTTGTTTAAGTTAGAGAGCAATTTAAGGGTTCTGAACACCTATAAACTTAGCTAGCTGTGTATAATAGCCTAACTGCAACCAAAACGCTAAGAGTGCTGCTAAAATAAATAACTAGTACACCGAAAGCATCTCGCAGTGTCACATATAGCGTTCAAAGTGGATGAAAACCTCATATTAGCGCTTACGAAAGCTTCCACGCATGCTTAGGTGTGTTTCAATATGAATCCAATCAAAAGAAAAATTCAAACATTCTGTATTCAAATAATTCGTTATTTTGTTTAAGTTAGAGGGCAATTTAAGGGTTCTGAACACATATAAACATAACTAACTGTGTATAATAGCCTAACTGCAACCGAAACGCTAAAACTGCTGCTTAAATAAATAATTAATACACCGAAAGCATCGCGCAGTGTCACATATTGCATTCAAACTGGAAGAAAACCTCATATTACCACTTACAAAGGCATGCAGGCACGCTTAGGTGTGATTCAATATGAATCCAATCGAAACAAAAATTCAAACATTCTGTATACAAATAATTCGTAATTTTGTTTATGTTAGAGGGCAATTAAAGGGTTCAAAACACGTATATACTTAGCTAGCTGTGTATAAAAGCCTAACTGCAACCGACGCGCTAAAAGTGCTGCTTAAACGAATAATAATTACACCAAAAGCATCTCTCAACTTCACATATTGCATTCAAACTGGTTGAAAACCTCATATTAGCACTTACAAAAGCTTCTAGGCACGCCTAGGTGTGATTCAATATGAATCCAATCGAAAGAAAAATTCAAACATTCTGTATTCAAATAATTCGTTATTTTGTTTAAGTTAGAGAGCAATTTAAGGGTTCTGAACACCAATAAACTTAGCTAGCTGTGTATAATAGCATAACTGCAACCGAAACGCTAAATGTGCTGCTTAAATAAATAATTAGTACACCGAAAGAATCGCGCAGTGTCACATATTGCATTCAAACTGTATGAAAACCTCATATTACCACTTACAAAGGCTTCTAGGCACGCCTAGGTGTGATTCAATATGAATCCAATCGAAAGAAAAATTCAAACATTCTGTATTCAAATAATTCGTTATTTTGTTTATATGGAGGGCAATTTAAGGGTTCAGAACACGTATAAACTTAGCTAGCTGTGTATAATAGCATAACTGCAACCGAAGCGCTAAAAGTGCTGCTTAAACGAATAATAATTACACCAAAACCATCTCTCAACTTCACATATTGCATTCAAACTGGATGAAGACCTCATATTAGCACTTACAAAGGCTTCTAGGCACGCTTAGGTGTGATTCAATATGAATCTAATCCAAAGAAAAATTCAAACATTCTGTATTCAAATAATTCGATATTTTCTTAAAGTTAGAGAGCAATTTAAGGGTTCTGAACGACTATAAACTTAGCTAGCAGTGTATAATAGCCTAACTGCAACCGAAACGTTAAAAGTGCTGCTTAAATGAAAAATAATTACACCAAAAACATCTCGCAACGTCACATATTGCATTCAAACTGGATGAAAACCTCATATTAGCACTTACAAAGGCTTCTAGGCACGCTTACTTGCGATTCAATATTAATCCAATCGAAAGAAAAATTCCAACATCCTGTATTTAAATAATTCGTTATTTTGTTAAAGTTAGAGAGAAATTTAAGGGATCTGAACACCTATAACCTTAACTAGCTGTGTATAATAGCCTCACTGCAACCGAAACGCTGAAAGTGCTGCTTAAAAGAATAATAAGTACACCAAAAGCATCTCGCAACGTCACATATTGCATTCAAACAGGTTGAAAAGCTCATATTAACACTTACGAAGGCTTCTAGGCACGCCTAGGTGTGATTCAATATGAATCCAATCAAAGAAGAATACAAACAATCTGTATTCAAATAATTCGTTATTATGTTTAAGTTAGAGAGCAATTTAAGGGTTCTGAACACCAATAAACTTAGCTAGCTGTGTATAATAGCATAACTGCAACCGAAACGCTAAATCTGCTGCTTAAATAAATAATTAGTACACCGAAAGAATCGCGCAGTGTCACATATTGCATTCAAACTGTATGAAATCCTCATATTAGCACTTACAAAGGCTTCTAGGCACGCTTAGGTGTGATTCAAAATGAATCCAATCGAAATAAAAATTCAAACATTCTGTATACAAATAATTCGTAATTTTGTTTATGTTAGAGGGCAATTTAAGGGTTCTGAACACCTATAAACATAACTAGCTGTGTATAATAGCCTAACTGCGACCGAAACGCTAAAACTGCTGCTTAAATAAATAATTAATACACCGAAAGCATCGCGGAGTGTCACATATTGCATTCAAACAGGTTGAAAGCTCATATTAGCACTTACAAAGGCTTGTAGGCACGCTTAGGTGTGATTCAATATGAATCCAATCGAAACAAAAATTCAAACATTCTGTATACAAATAATTCGTAATTTTGTTTATGTTAGAGGGCAATTAAAGGGTTCAGAACACGTATAAACTTAGCTAGCTGTGTATAAATGCCTAACTGCAACCGAAGCGCTAAAGGTGCTGCTTAAACGAATAATAATTACACCAAAAGCATCTCTCAACTTCACATATTGCATTCAAACTGGTTGAAAACCTCATATTAGCACTTACAAAAGCTTCTAGGCACGCCTAGGTGTGATTCAATATGAATCCAATCAAAGAAGAATACAAACAATCTGTATTCAAATAATACGTTATTATGTTTAAGTTAGAGAGCAATTTAAGGGTTCTGAACACCAATAAACTTAGCTAGCTGTGTATAATAGCATAACTGCAACCTAAACGCTATCTCTGTTGCTTAAATAAATAATTAGTACACCGAAAGAATCTCGCAGTGTCACATATAGCGTTCAAACTGGATGAAAACCTCATATTAGCGCTTACGAAGGCTTATAGGCACGCTTAGGTGTGATTCAATATGAATCCAATCGAAAGAAAGATTCAAACATTCTGTATTCAAATAATTCGTTATTTTGTTTAAGTTAGAGAGCAATTTAAGGGATCTGAACACCTATAAACTTAACTAGCTGTGTATAATAGCCTAACTGCAACCGAAACGCTAAAAGTGCAGCTAAATGAATAATAAGTACACAAAAAGCGTTACGCAGTGTCACATACCGCTTTCAAACTAGAGACAAACGCCATATTAGCACTTACGAATGCTTCTAGGCACGCTTAAATGTGAAATATAAATCCAATCGAAACCAAATTGAATCATTTTGTATTAAGATAATTTGTTATTTTGTTTATGTTAGAGAGCAATTAAGCGCTCTCAACGCATATAATCATAGCTAGCTGTGTATAATAGCCTAACTGCAACCGAAACGGTAAAAGTGCTGCTTAAATCAATAATAAGTTCAGCCAAAGCATTTTGCAGAGTCACATATTGCATTAAAACTAGATACAAACGTCATATTAGCACTTACGAAGGCTTCTAAGCACGCTTAATTGTTTTTCAAAATTCAACCAATACAAAGAAAAATTCAAACGTTCTGTATCCAAATAATTTACCATTTTGTTTATATTTGAGTGCAATTTAAGGGCTCTGAACACCTATAAAAATAGCTAGCTGTGTATAATTGCCTAACTGCAACCGAAACGATAAAAGTGCTTCTTACATGAACAATAAGTACAACAAAAGCATCTCACAGTGTCACATATTATATTCAAACTAAATACAAATGTCATATTAGCACTTACGAAGGATTCTAGGCACGCCTAGGTGTGTTTCAATTTGAATCCAATCGAAAGAAAAATTCAACACTTTGTATTGAAATAATTCGTTATTTTGTTTATATTTGTGAATAATTAAGGGCTGTGAACGCCTATAAGCAGAGGTAGCTGTGTATAATAGCCTAACTGCTAGCGAAACAATGAAAGTGCTGCTTAATAAAATAATAAGTGCACCAAAAGCATCTCGCAGTGTCAGATATTGCATTCAAACCTTTCACAAACGTCATATTAGCACTTACGAAGGCTTTTATGCGCGTTTGGGTGTGTTTCAATATTAATCCATTCGAAGGAAAAATTTAAACATTCTGTATTGAAATAATTCGTTATTTTGTTTATATTAGAGTGCAATTTAAGGGTTCTGAACACCTATAAACATAGCTAGCTGTGTATAATAGCCTAACTGCAACCGAAACGCTGAAAGTGCTGCTTAAATGAATAATAAGTACACCAAAAGCATTTCGCAGTGTCACATATTGCACTCAAACTAGATACAAACGTACTATTAGGACTTACGAAGGGGTCTAGGCACGCTTAGGTGTGTTTCAATATTAATCCATTCGAAAGAAAAATTTAAACATTCTGTATTGAAATAATTCGTTATTTTGTTTATATTAGAGTGCAATTTAAGGGTTCTGAACACCTATAAACATAGCTAGCTGTGTACAATAGCCTAACTGCAACAGAAACGATGAAAGTGCTGCTTAAATGAATAATAAGTACACCAAAAGCGTTACGCAGTGTCACATACTGCTTTCAAACTAGAGACAAACGTCATATTACACTTACGAATGCTTCTAGGTACGCTTAAATGTGTTTTAAAATGAATCCAATCAAAACAAAGTTCAAACATTTTGTATTAAGATAATTCGTTATATTGTTTATGTAAGAGAGCAATTTAAGGGCTCTCAACGCATATAATCATAGCTAGCTGTGTATAATAGCCTAACTGCAACCGAAACGATGAAAGTGCTGTTTAATTAAATAATTAATACACCAAAAGCATCTCGCAGTGTCACATATTGCATTCAAACTAGATACAAACGTCATATTAGCACTTACGAATGCTTCTAGGCACGCTTAAATGTGTTTTAATATGAATCCAATCGAAATCAAATTGAAACATTTTGTATTAAGATAATTCGTTATTTTTTTATATTAGAGAGCAATTTAAGGGTTCTGAACACCTATAAACATAGCTAGCTGTGTATAATAGCCTAACTGCAACCGAAACGATGAAAGTGCTGCTTAAATGAATAATAAGTACACCAAAAGCGTTACGCAGTGTCACATACTGCTTTCAAACTAGAGACAAACGTCATATTAACACTTACGAATGCTTCTAGGCACGCTTAAATGTGTTTTAATATGAATCCAATCAAAACAAAGTTCAAACATTTTGTATTAAGATAATTCGTTATATTGTTTATGTTAGAGAGCAATTTAAGGGTTCTCAACGCATATAATCATAGCTAGCTGTGTATAATAGCCTAACTGCAACCGAAACGATGAAAGTGCTGTTTAATTAAATAATTAATACACCAAAAGCATCTCGCAGTGTCACATATTGCATTCAAACTAGATACAAACGTCATATTAGCACTTACGAATGCTTCTAGGCACGCTTAAATGTGTTTTAATATGAATCCAATCGAAATCAAATTGAAACATTTTGTATTAAGATAATTCGTTATTTTTTTATATTAGAGAGCAATGTAAGGGTTCTGAACACCTATAAACATAGCTAGCTGTGTATAATAGCCTAACTGCAACCGAAACGATGAAAGTGCTGTTTAATTAAATAATTAATACACCAAAAGCATCTCGCAGTGTCACATATTGCATTCAAACTAGATACAAACGTCATATTAGCACTTACGAATGCTTCTAGGCACGCTTAAATGTGTTTTAATATGAATCCAATCGAAATCAAATTGAAACATTTTGTATTAAGATAATTCGTTATTTTTCTATATTAGAGAGCAATTTAAGGGTTCTGAACACCTATAAACATAGCTAGCTGTGCATAATAGCCTAACTGCAACCGAAACGATGAAAGTGCTGCTTAAATGAATAATAAGTACACCAAAAGCGTTACGCAGTGTCACATACTGCTTTCAAACTAGAGACAAACGTCATATTAACACTTACGAATGCTTCTAGGCACGCTTAAATGTGTTTAAATATGAATCCAATCGAAATCAAATTGAAACATTTTGTATTAAGATAATTCGTTATTTTTTTATATTAGAGAGCAATTTAAGGGTTCTGAACACCTATAAACATAGCTAGCTGTGTATAATAGCCTAACTGCAACCGAAACGATGAAAGTGCTGTTTAATTAAATAATTAATACACCAAAAGCATCTCGCAGTGTCACATATTGCTTTCAAACTAGATACAAACGTCATATTAGCACTTACGAATGCTTCTAGGCACGCTTAAATGTGTTTTAATATGAATCCAATCGAAATCAAATTGAAACATTTTGTATTAAGATAATTCGTTATTTTTTTATATTAGAGAGCAATTTAAGGGTTCTGAACACCTATAAACATAGCTAGCTGTGCATAATAGCCTAACTGCAACCGAAACGATGAAAGTACTGCTTAAATGAATAATAAGTACCCCAAAAGCGTTACGCAGTGTCACATACTGCTTTCAAACTAGAGACAAACGTCATATTAACACTTACGAATGCTTCTAGGCACGCTTAAATGTGTTTTAATATGAATCCAATCGAAATCAAATTGAAACATTTTGTATTAAGATAATTCGTTATTTTTTATATTAGAGAGCAATTTAAGGGCTCTCAACGCATATAATCATAGCTATCTGTGTATAATAGCCTAACTGCAACCGAAACGATGAAAGTTCTGTTTAATTAAATAATTAATACACCAAAAGCATCTCGCAGTGTCACATATTGCATTCAAACTAGATACAAACGTCATATTAGCACTTACGAATGCTTCTAGGCACGCTTAAATGTGTTTTAATATGAATCCAATCGAAATCAAATTGAAACATTTTGTATTAAGATAATTCGTTATTTTTTTATATTAGAGAGCAATTTAAGGGCTCTCAACGCATATAATCATAGCTATCTGTGTATAATAGCCTAACTGCAACCGAAACGATGAAAGTGCTGTTTAATTAAATAATTAATACACCAAAAGCATCTCGCAGTGTCACATATTGCATTCAAACTAGATACAAACGTCATATTAGCACTTACGAATGCTTCTAGGTACGCTTAAATGTGTTTTAATATGAATCCAATAAAAATCAAATTGAAACATTTTGTATTAAGATAATTCGTTATTTTTTTATATTAGAGAGCAATTTAAGGGTTCTGAACACCTATAAACATAGCTAGCTGTGTATAATAGCCTAACTGCAACCGAAACGATGAAAGTGCTGCTTAAATGAATAATAATTACACCAAAAGCGTTACGCAGTGTCACATACTGCTTTCAAACTAGAGACAAACGTCATATTAACACTTACGAATGCTTCTAGGCACGCTTAAATGTGTTTTAATATGAATCCAATCAAAACAAAGTTCAAACATTTTGTATTCAAATAATTCGTTATTTTGTTTAAGTTAGAGAGCAATTTAAGGGATCTGAACACCTATAAACTTAACTAGCTGTGTATAATAGCCTAACTGCAACCGAAACGCTAAAAGTGCTGCTTAAATGAATAATAAGTACACAAAAAGCGTTACGCAGTGTCACATACTGCTTTCAAACTAGAGACAAACGTCATATTAACACTTACGAATGCTTCTAGGCACGCTTAAATGTGTTTTAATATGAATCCAATCAAAACAAAGTTCAAACATTTTGTATTAAGATAATTCGTTATATTGTTTATGTTAGAGAGCAATTTAAGGGTTCTCAACGCATATAATCATAGCTAGCTGTGTATAATAGCCTAACTGCAACCGAAACGATGAAAGTGCTGTTTAATTAAATAATTAATACACCAAAAGCATCTCGCAGTGTCACATATTGCATTCAAACTAGATACAAATCTCATATTAGCACTTACGAAGGTTTCTAGGCACGCTTAGGTGAGTTTCAATATGAATCCAATCAAAAGAAAAATTTAAACATTCTGTATTCAAATAATTCTTTATTTTGTTTATATTAGAGAGAAATTTAAAAGCTCGGAACGTCTATAAACATAGCTAGCTGTGTATAATAGCCTAACTGCAACCGAAACGCTGAACTTGCTGCTTAAATGAATAATAAGTTCACCCAAAGCATCTCGCAGTGTCAGATATTGCATTCAAACTAGATACAAACATTAGCACTTACAAAGGCTTCTAGGCACGTTTAAGTGTGTTTCAATATGAATTCAATCGAAAGAAAAATTCAAACATTCTCTATTCAAATAATTCCTTATTTTGTTCAGGTTAGAAAGCAATTTAAAGGTTCTGAACACCTATAAACATAGCTAGCTGTTTATAATAGCTTAACTGCAACCAAAATGTTGCAAGTGCTGCTTAAATGAATAATAAGTAGACCAAAAGCATCTCGCAGAGTCACATATTGCATTCAAACTAGATACAAACGTCATATTATCACTTACAAAGGATTCTAGGCACGCCTAGGTGTGTTTCAATTTGAATCCAATTGAAAGAAAAATTCAAACACTGTGTATACAAATAATTCGTTATTATGTTTATAGCATAGAGCAATTTAAAGGCTCGGAACGCCTATAAACACAGCTAGCTGTGTATAATAGCCTAACTGCAACCGAAACGCTGAAAGTGCTGTTTAAATGAATAATAAGTACCCCAAAAGCATCTCGCAGTGTCACATATTGCATTCAAACTAGATACAAACGTCATATTAGCACTTACGAAGGCTTCTAAGCACGGAATTGTATTTCAAAATTCATCCAACACAAAGAAAAATTTAAACGTTCTGTATCCAAATAATTTGTTATTTGTTTATACAGAGAGATCAATAAAAAAACCAATTAGGGTAGGCTGTAAAATTGAATTATTTTGAATCGATATTTTAGTCACATCCAGAGAATGACATTTCTGACATGAAAATTTAAAAATGAACGTTCCTGTAAATATTTTTTTAAAGTTTTTTATTTAGTGAAAAAATTTAAAGTTTGAAAAAATGGTATTCACTACACAACAAAAAGCGAAAGCTATTGAATGTTTTTTTCGAACTGGCGTAAGAATAAATGGAGAGTGGCAATATTCACTTCATGACTGCTAGTCTGATTTTCGTGAAGAGTACCCTGATTTAGTGTTCAATTACAATTATTTTCGCGACGTTGTAGCTAAATCTGTGCAGTTATTTAAAGAAAGTGGTAGTGTCGCTCGTAAAGGTGGAAATGGACCGCCGCTTAGACGAACAGAATCAACGATTGAAGCCGCCCGGCAGATTATGTATGAACAGCCAAAAACTTCCATTCGAGTATTGGCTCAACAAATAAATTTATCTTATGGCACAACTCGAACAATTCTAAAAAAGATTTAAGCCGTCATGCATATAAACTGCAATGTTTTCATGAACTTTTACCAATAGACCCTCCAAGACGAATAGAATTCTGCAATTAGTTTCAAAATAATCTCAACAATAAAGCAGCTCTGAACACTGTATTTTTTTCTGACGAGGCCTGGTTTTATCTTTCTGGATATGTCAATTCACAGAATATGAGGTGGTGGTCAAGTGAAAACTCTCATTTTTTTGTTGAACAACCATTGCATCCTCAAAAAGTTGGTGTTTGGGTTGGAATTTGTCGAAGAAGATTGTTGGGTCCCATTTTTTTAAGGCACACTCACTGCTGCACGATATCGGGATGAGATACTCGATCAATTCATCAATCAGCTATATGACGAAAAATTCCAAAATGGGTATTTCCAAAAAGATGGTGCTACAGCACTACCACCAGGGAAACACTCCGATATCTTGTAGAATTTTTCGATAACAGAATAATAAGCAGGAAGGCTGAAATCTCATATCCAACTAGGTCTTGCGATTTGAACATATGTGATTTTTTTGTATGGCCTTACATTAAAAATTCAATTTATTCAACGCCGATTCACAATCTGGAAGAACTGAGAAATCGCATAACAGAAAAGTGTGAAAAAATCAACAACTCACCTCAAGTGTTACATCATGTTTTTGGTGGTTTGCAAAGAAGAATTTGTTTATGTTTAGACGTAAATGGACAACATTTTCAACATATTCTATAGTTTTATGTAAATTTCAATATCGTAAATTACATTTTTGATCATTTTTTTGCTGCAGTTTTAATTTAAGGTTATAAACTTTGTTTACAATAAAAATGTCAAATTACAAACGTTATAAAATGTCATTCTGTGGATGTGGCTAAAGTACCAGTTCAAAATAATTCAATTGCACAGCTTACCCTAATTGGTTTTTTTATTGATCTGTCGTTATTAGAGAGCAATTTAAAGGCTATGAAAGCCTATAAATATAGCTATCTGTGTATAATAGCCTAACTGCAACCTAAACGGTAAAAGTGCTGCTTAAATGATTAATAAGTACACCAAAAGCAACTCGCAGTGTCACATATTGCATTCAAACTAGATACAAACGTCATATTAGCACTTACAAAGGCTTCTAGGCACGCTTAGGTGAGTTTCAATATGAATCCAATCGAAAGAAAAATTTAAACATTCTGTGTTCAAATAATTCGTTATTTTGCTTATATTAGAAAGCAATTTAAAGACTCGGAACGCCTATAAACATAGCTAGCTGTGTATAATAGTCTAACTGCAACCGAAACTCTGAAAGTACTGCTTAAATGAATGATAAGTTTACCCAAAGCATTTTGCAGTGTCACATATTGCACACAAACTAGATACAAACGTCATATTAACACTTACGAAAGCTTCTAGACACGCTTAGGTGAGTTTCAATATGAATCCAATCGAAAGAAAAATTAGAACATTCTGTATTCAAATAATTTGTTATTTTGTTTATATTAGAAAGCAATTTAAAGGTTCGGAACGCCTATAAACATAGCTAGCTGTGTACAATAGCGTAACTGCAACCGAAACGCTGAACGTGCTGCTTAAATAAATAATTAGTTTACCCAAAGCATCTCGCAGTGTCACATATTGCATTCAAACTAGATACAAACATTAGCACTTACAAAGGCTTCTAGGCACGTTTAGGTGTGTTTCAATATGAATCCAATCGAAAGACAAATTCAAACACTTTGTATTCAAATAATTCGTTATTTTGTGTATATTATAGAGCAATGTTAGGGCTCTGAACGCCTATAAACATAGCTAGCTCTGTATAATGGGATGACTGCAACCTAAACGGTAAAAGTGCTGCTTAAATGATTAATAAGTACACCAAAAGCAACTCGCAGTGTCACATGTTGCAATCAAACTAGATACAACCGTCATATTAGCACTTACGAAGGCTTCTGGGCACTCTTAGGTGAGTTTCAATATGAATCCAATCGAAAGAAAAATTTAAACATTCTGTGTTCAAATAATTCGTTATTTTGTTTATATTAGAAAGCAATTTAAAGGCTCGGAATGCCTATAAACATAGCTAGCTGTGTATAATAGTCTAACTGCAACCGAAACTCTGAAAGTACTGCTTAAATGAATGATAAGTTTACCCAAAGCATTTTGCAGTGTCACATATTTCACACAAACTAGATACAAACGTCATATTAGCACTTACGAAGGCTTCTGGGCACGCTTAGGTGAGTTTCAATATGAATCCAATCGAAAGAAAAATTTAAACATTCTGTGTTCAAATAATTCGTTATTTTGTTTATATTAGAAAGCAATTTAAAGGCTCGGAACGCCTATAAACATAGCTAGCTGTGTACAATAGCCTAACTGCAACCGAAACGCTGAACGTGCTGCTTAAATGAATAATAAGTTTACCCAAAGCATCTCGCAGTGTCACATATTGCATTCAAACTAGATACCAACATTAGCACTTACAAAGGCTTCTAGGCACGTTTAGGTGTGTTTCAATATGAATCCAATCGAAAGACAAATTCAAACATTTTGTATTCAAATAATTCGTTATTTTGTGTATATTATAGAGCAATGTTAGGGCTCTGAACGCCTATAATCATAGCTAGCAGTGTATAATAGCCTAACTGCAACCGAAACGGTAAAAGTGCTGCTTAAATGATTAATAAGTACACCAAAAGCATCTCGCAGTGTCACATATTGCATTCAAACTAGATACAAACGTCATATTAGCACTTACAAAGGCTTCTAGGCACGCTTAGGAGAGTTTCAATATGAATGCAATCGAAAGAAAAATTTAAACATTCTGTATTCAAATAATTCGTTATTATGTTTATATTAGAGAGCAATTTAAAGACTCGGAACGCCTATAAACATAGCTAGCTGTGTATAATAGCCTAACTGCAACCGAAACTCTGAAAGTGCTGCTTAAATGAATGACAAGTTTACCGAAAGCATTTCGTAGTGTCACATATTGCACACAAACTAGATACAAACGTCATATTAGCACTTACAAAGGCTTCTACGCACGCTTAGGTGAGTTTCAATATGAATCCAATCGAAAGAAAAATTTAAACATTCTGTATTCAAATAATTCGTTATTTTGCTTATATTAGAAAGCAATTTAAAGGCTCGGAACGCCTATAAACATAGCTAGCTGTGTACAATAGCCTAACTGCAACCGAAACGCTGAACGTGCTGCTTAAATGAATAATAAGTTCACCCAAAGCATCTCGCAGTGGCACATATTGCATTCAAACTAGATACAAACATTAGCACTTACAAGGCTTCTAGGCACGTTTAGATGTGTTTCAATATGAATCCAATCGAAAGACAAATTCAAACATTTTGTATTCGAATAATTCGTTATTTTGTTTGTTAGAGAGCAATTTAAGAGCTCTAAACGTCTATAAACATAACCAGCTGTGTATAATAGCCTTACTGCAACCGAAGCTCTAAAAGTGCTGCTTAAATAAATAATTAGTACACCAAAAGCATCTCGCAGTAACACATATTGCATTCAAACTTAATGAAAACCTCATATGTTAGCACTTACGAAGGCTTCTAGGCACGGTCAGGTGTGTATCAATATGAATCCAATCGATAGTAAAATTCAAAGATTCTGTATTCAAATAATTCGTTATTTTGCATATGTTAGATTGCAATTTAAGAGCTCTGAACGCTTATAAACATAGCTATCAGTGTATAATAGCGTAACTGCAACCGAAACGTCGAAAGTACTGCTAAAATGAATAACAAGTACACCAAAAGCATCTCGCAGTGCCACATATTGCATTCAAACTAGATACAAACGTCATATTAACTCTTACGGAGTCTACTAAGCACGCTTAATTGTGTACCAATATGAATCCATTCGAAAGAAAAATTTAAAACATTCTGTATTCAAATAATTCGTTATTTTGTTTATGTTGGAGAGCAATTTAAGAGCTCTAAACGCCTATAAACATGGCTATCTGTGTATAATAGCCTAACTGCAACCGAAACTCTAAAAGTGCTGCTTAAATGAATAATTAGTACACCAAACGCATCTCGCAGTATCACATATTGCATTCAAATTAGATGAAAACCTCATATATTAGCACTTACGAAGGCTTCTAGGCACGGTTAGGAGTGTATCAATATGAATCCAATCGAAAGTAAAATTCAAATATTCTGTTAGATTGCCATTTAAGGGCTCTGAACGCTTATAAACATACCTAGCAGTGTATAATGGCCTAACTGCAACCGAAACGAAGAAAGTACTGCTTAAATAAATAATAATTACACCAAAAGCATCTCGCAGTGTCACATATTGCATTCAAACTAGATACAAACATCATATTAACTCTTACCAAGGCTTCTAAGCACGCTTAATTGTGTACCAATATAAATCCATTCGAAAGAAAAATTAAAAACAATCTGTATTCAAATAATTCGTTATTTTGTTTATGTTGGAGAGCTATTTAAAAGCTCTAAGCGCCTTTAAACATTGGTAGCTGTGTATAATAGCCTAACTGCAACCGAAACTCGAAAAGTGCTGCTTAAATAAATAATTAGTACACTAAAAGCATCTCGCAGTATCACATATTGCATTCAAAATAGATGAAAACCTCATATATTAGCACTTAGGAAGGCTTTTGGCACGGTTAGGTGTGTATCAATATGAATCCAATCGAAAGTTAAATTAAAATATTCTGTATTCAAATAATTCGCTATTTTGCTTATGTTAGATTGCAATTTAAGGGCTCTGAACGCCTATAAACATAGCTAGCAGTGTATAATGGCCTAACTGCAACCGAAACGCAGAAAGTACTGCTTAAATGAATGATAAGTACACCAAAAGCATCTCGCAGTGTCACATATTGCATTCAAACTAGATACAAACTTCATATTAGCGCTTACGAAGGCTTCTAAGCACGCAATTGTGTTTCAAAATTAATCCAATACAAAGAAAAATTCATACGTTCTGTATCCAAATAATTTTTTATTTGTTTATGTTAGAGAGCAATTAAGGGCTCTAAACGCCTATAAACATAGCTAGCTGTGTATAATAGCCTAACTGCAACCGAAACGCTAAAAGTGCTGCTTAAATGAATAATAAGTACCCCAAAAGCATCTCGCAGTGTCACATATTGCATTCAAACTAGATACAAACGTCATATTAGCACTTACGAAGGCTTCTAAGCACGCAATTGTATTTCAAAGTTCATCCAACACAAAGAAAAATTTAAACGTTCTGTATCCAAATAATTTGTTATTTGTTTATACAGAGAGATCAATAAAAAAACCAATTAGTGTAGGCTGTGAAATTGAATTATTTTGAATCGATGCTTTAGTCACATCCAGAGAATGAAATTTCTGACTTGAAAATTTAAAACTGAACGTTCTTGTAAATATTTTTTTAAAGTTTTTTATTTGGTGAAAAAATTTAAAGTTTGAAAAAATGGTATTCACTACACAACAAAAAGCGAAAGCTATTGAATGTTTTTTTCGAACTGGCGTAAGAATAAATGGAGAGTGGCAATATTCACTTCATGACTGAATGACTGATTTTCGTGAAGAGTACCCTGATTTAGTGTTCAATTACAATTACTTTCGCGACGTTGTAGCTAAATCTGTGCAGTTATTTAGAGAAGGTGATAGTGTCTCTCGTAAAAGTGGAAGTGGACCGCCGCTTAGACGAACAGAGGAAACGATTGAAGCCGCCCGGCAGATTATGTATGAACAACCAAAAACTTCCATTCGAGTATTGGCTCAACAAATAAATTTATCTTATGGCACAACTCGAACAATTCTAAAAAAGATTTAAGCCGTCATGCATATAAACTGCAATGTTTTCATGAACTTTTACCAATAGACCCTCCAAGACGAATAGAATTCTGCAATTAGTTTCAAAATAATCTCAACAATAAAGCAGCTCTGAACACTGTATTTTTTTCTGACGAGGCCTGGTTTTATCTTTCTGGATATGTCAATTCACAGAATATGAGGTGGTGGTCAAGTGAAAACTCTCATTTTTTTGTTGAACAACCATTGCATCCTCAAAAAGTTGGTGTTTGGGTTGGAATTTGTCGAAGAAGATTGGTGGGTCCCATTTTTTTAAGGCACACTCACTGCTGCACGATATCGGGATGAGATACTCGACCAATTCATCAATCAGCTATATGACGAAAAATTACAAAATGGGTATTTCCAAAAAGATGGTGTTACAGCACTACCACCAGGGAAACACTCCGATATCTTGTAGAATTTTTCGATAACAGAATAATAAGCAGGAAGGCTGAAATCTCATATCCAACTAGGTCTTGCGATTTGAAAATATGTGATTTTTTTTTATGGCCTTACATTAAAAATTCAATTTATTCAACGCCGATTCACAATCTGGAAGAACTGAGAAATCGCATAACAGAAAAGTGTGAAGAAATCAACAACTCACCCCAAATGTTACATCATGTTTTTTGGTGGATTGCAAAGAAGAATTTGTTTATGTTTAGACGTAAATGGACAACATTTTCAACATATTCTATAGTTTTATGTAAATTTCAATATCGTAAATTACATTCTTGTTCATTTCTTTGCTGCAGTTTTAATTTAATGTTATAAACTTTGTTTACAATAAAAATGTCAAATTACAAACGTTATAAAATGTAATTCTGTGAATGTGGCTAAAGTACCAGTTCAAAATAATTCAATTGCACAGCTTACCCTAATTGGTTTTTCTATTGATCTGTCGTTATCAGAGAGCAATCTAAAGGCTATGAACGCCTATAAACATAGCTAGCTGTGTATAATAGCCTAACTGCAACCTAAACGGTAAAAGTGCTGCTTAAATGATTAATAAGTACACCAAAAGCAACTCGCAGTGTCACATATTGCATTCAAACTAGATACAAACGTCATATTAGCACTTACAAAGGCTTCTAGGCACGTTTAGGTGTATTTCAATATAAATCCAATCGAAAGAAAAATTTAAACATTCTGTATTCAAATAATTCGTTATTATGTTTATATTAGAGAGCACTTTAAAGACTCGGATGGCCTATAAACATAGCTAGCTGTGTATAATAGCCTAACTGCAACCTAAACGGTAAAAGTGTTGCTTAAATGATTAATAAGTACACCAAAAGCAACTCGCAGTGTCACATATTGCATTCAAACTAGATACAACCGTCATATTAGCACTTACAAAGGCTTCTAGGCACGTTTAGGAGTGTTTCAATATAAATCCAATCGAAAGAAAAATTTTAACATTCTGTGTTCAAATAATTCGTAATTTTGCTTATATTAGAAAGCAATTTAAAGGCTCGGAACGTCTATAAACATAGCTAGCTGTGTATAATAGCCTAACTGCAACCTAAACGGTAAAAGTGCTGCTTAAATGATTAATAAGTACACCAAAAGCAACTCGCAGTGTCACATATTGCATTCAAACTAGATACAAACGTCATATTAGCACTTACAAAGGCTTCTAGGCACGTTTAGGTGTGTTTCAATATAAATCCAATCGAAAGAAAAATTTAAACATTCTGTATTCAAATAATTCGTTATTATGTTTATATTAGAGAGCACTTTAAAGACTCGGCTGGCCTATAAACATAGCTAGCTGTGTATAATAGCCTAACTGCAACCTAAACGGTAAAAGTGTTGCTTAAATGATTAATAAATACACCAAAAGCAACTCGCAGTGTCACATACTGCATTCAAACTAGATACAACCGTCATATTAGCACTTACAAAGGCTTCTAGGCACGTTTAGGTGTGTTTCAATATAAATCCAATCGAAAGAAAAATTTAAACATTCTGTATTCAAATAATTCGTTATTATGTTTATATTAGAGAGCACTTTAAAGACTCGGAACGCCTATAAACATAGCTAGCTGTGTATAATAGCCTAACTGCAACCGAAACTATGAAAGTGCTGCATAAATGAATGATAAGTTTACCCAAAGCATTTCGCAGTGTCACATATTGCACACAAACTAGATACAAACATCATATTAGCACTTACAAAGGCTTCTAAGTACGCTTAGATGAGTTTCAATATGAATCCAATCGAAAGAAAAATTTAAACATTCTGTATTCAAATAATTCGTTATTTTGTTTATATTAGAAAGCAATTTAAAGGCTCGGAACGCCTATAAACGTAGCTAGCTGTGTATAATAGCCTAACTGCAACCGAAACTTTGAAAGTGTTGCTTAAATGAATAATAAGTTTTCACAAAGCATTTCGCAGTGTCACATATTGCATTCAAACCAGATACACACATTAGCACTTACAAGGCTTCTAGGCACGTTTAGGTGAATTCAATATGAATCCAATCGAAAGACAAATTCAAACATTTTGTATTCAAATAATTCGTTATTTTGTGTATATTATAGAGCAATTTTAGGGCTCTGAACGCCTATAAACATAGCTAGCTGTGTATAATAGCCTAACTGCAACCGAAACTCTGAAAGTGTTGCTTAAATGAATAATAAGTTTTCACAAAGCATTTCGCAGTGTCACATATTGCATTCAAACTAGATACAAACATCATATTAGCACTTACAAAGGCTTCTAGGCACGCTTAGGTGAGTTTCAATATAAATCCAATCGAAAGAAAAATTTAAACATTCTGTATTCAAATAATTCGTTATTTTGTTTATATTAGAAAGCAATTTAAAGGCTCGGAACGCCTATAAACGTAGCTAGCTGTGTACAATAGCCTAACTGCAACCGAAACGCTGAACGTGCTGCTTAAATGAATAATAAGTTTACCCAAAGCATCTCGCATATTGTCACATATTGCATTCAAACTAGATACAAACATTAGCACTTACAAGGCTTCTAGGCACGTTGAATAAGAATCCAATCGAAAGACAAATTCAAACATTTTGTATTCAAATAATTCGTTATTTTGTGTATATTATAGAGCAATGTTAAGGCTCTGAACGCCTATAAACATAGCTAGCTGTGTATAATAGCGTAACTGCAGCCGAAACGGTAAAAGTGCTGCTTAAATGAATAATATGTACACCCAAAGCATCTTGCAGTGTCAGATACTGCATTCAAACTAGATACAAACGTCATATTAGCACTTACTAAGGCTTCCAGGCACGCTTAGGAGAGTTTCAATATGAATCCAATCAAAAGAAAAATTTAAACATTCTGTATTCAAATAATTCGTTATTTTGTTTGTATTAAAAAGCAATTTAAAGGCTCGGAACGCCTATAAACATAGCTAGCTGTGTTCAATAGCCTAACTGCAATCGAAACTCTGAAAGTGCTGCTTAAATGAATAATGAGTTTACCCAAAGCATTTCGCAGTGTCACATGTTCCATTCAAACTAGATACAAACGTCATAATAGCACTTACGAAGGCTTCTAGGCACGTTTAGGTGTGTTTCAATATGAATCCAATCGAAAGACAAATTCAAACATTTTGTATGCAAATAATTCGTTATTTTGTGTATATTATAGAACAATGTTAGGGCACTGAACGCCTATAAACATAGCTAGCTGTGTATAATAGCCTAACTGCAACGGAAACGGTAAAATTGCTGCTTAAATGAATAATAAGTTCACCCAAAGCATCTCGCAGTGTCACATATTGCATTCAAACTAGATACAAACATTAGCACTTACAAATGCTTCTAGGCACGTTTAGGTGTGGTTCAATATGAATCCAATCGAAAGACAAATTTAAACACTATGTATTCAAATAATTCGTTATTTTGTGTATATTATAGAGCAATGTTAGGGCTCTGAACGCTTATAAACATAGCTAGCTGTGTATAATAGGATAACTGCAACCTAAACGGTAAAAGTGCTGCTTAAATGATTAATAAGTACACCAAAAGCAACTCGCAGTGTCAGATATTCCATTCAAACTAGATACAAACGTCATATTAGCACTTACGAAGGCTTCTAGGCACGCTTAGGTGAGTTTCAGTATGAATCCAATCGAAAGAAAAATTTAAACATTCTGTGTTCAAATAATTAATTATTTTGTTTATATTGGAAAGCAATTAGAGGCTCGGAACGCTTATAAACATAGCTAGCTGTGTACAATAGCCTAACTGCAACCGGAACGCTGAACGAGCTGCTTAAATGAATAATAAGTTCACCCAAAGCATCTCGCTGTGTCACATATTGCATTCAAACTAGATACAAACATTAGCACTTACAAATGCTTCTAGGCACGTTAAGGTGTGTTTCAATATGAATCCAATCGAAAGACAAATTCAAACATTATGTATTCAAATAATTCGTTATTTTGTGTATATTATAGAGCAATGTTAGGGCTCTGAACGCCTATAAACATAGCTAGCTGTGTATAATAGGATAACTGCAACCTAAACGGTAAAAGTGCTGCTTAAATGATTAATAAGTACACCAAAAGCAACTCGCAGTGTCACATATTGCATTCAAACTAGATACAAACGTCATATTAGCACTTACGAAGGCTTCTGGGCACGATTAGGTGAGTTTCAATATGAATCCAATTAAAGAAAAATTTAAATATTTTGTGTTCAAATAATTCGTTATTTTGTTTATATTAGAAAGCAATTTAAAGGCTCGGAACGCCTATAAACATAGCTAGCTATGTACAACAGCCTAACTGCAACCGAAACGCTGAACGTGCTGCTTAAATGAATAATAAGTTCACCCAAAGCATCTCGCAGTGTCACATATTGCATTCAAACTAGATACAAACATTAGCACTTACAAAGGCTTCTAGCCACATTTAGGTGTGTTTCAATATGAATCCAATGGAAAGACAAATTCAAACATTTTGTATTCAAATAATTCGTTATTTTGTGTATATTATAGAGCAATGTTAGGGCTCTGAACGCCTATAAACATAGCTAGCTGTGTATAATAGTCTAACTGCAACCGAAACGGTAAAAGTGCTGCTTAAATGAATAATAGGTACACCAAAAGCATCTCGCAGTGTCAGATATTGCATTCAAACTAGATACAAACGTCATATTAGCACTTACAAAGGCTTCTAGGCACGCTTAGGTGTGTTTCAATATAAATCCAATCGAAAGAAAAATTTAAACATTCTGTATTCAAATAATTCGTTATTTTGTTTGTATTAAAAAGCAATTTAAAGGCTCGGAACGCCTATAAACATAGCTAGCTGTGTATAATAGCCTAACTGCAACCGAAGCTCTGAAAGTGCTGCTTAAATGAATAATAAGTTTACCCAAAGCATTTTCAGTGTCACATATTGCATTCAAACTAGATACAAACGTCATATTAGCACTTACGAAAGCTTCTAGACACGCTTAGGTGAGTTTCAATATGAATCCAATCGAAAGAAAAATTTAAACATTCTGTATTCAATTAATTCGTTATTTTGTTTATATTAGAAAGCAATTTTAAGGCTCTGAACGCCTATAAACATAGCTAGCTGTGTATAATAGCCTAACTGCAATCGAAACTCTGAAAGTGCTGCTTAAATGAATAATGAGTTTACCCAAAGCATTTCGCAGTGTCACATATTCCATTCAAACTAGATACAAACGTCATAATAGCACTTACGAAGGCTTCTAGGCACGTTTAGGTGTGTTTCAATATGAATCCAATCGAAAGACAAATTCAAACATTTTGTATGCAAATAATTCGTTATTTTGTGTATATTATAGAGCAATGTTAGGGCACTGAACGCCTATAAACATAGCTAGCTGTGTATAATAGCCTAACTGCAACGGAAACGGTAAAATTGCTGCTTAAATGAATAATAAGTTCACCCAAAGCATCTCGCAGTGTCACATATTGCATTCAAACTAGATACAAACATTAGCACTTACAAATGCTTCTAGGCACGTTTAGGTGTGGTTCAATATGAATCCAATCGAAAGACAAATTTAAACACTATGTATTCAAATAATTCGTTATTTTGTGTATATTATAGAGCAATGTTAGGGCTCTGAACGCTTATAAACATAGCTAGCTGTGTATAATAGGATAACTGCAACCTAAACGGTAAAAGTGCTGCTTAAATGATTAATAAGTACACCAAAAGCAACTCGCAGTGTCAGATATTGAATTCAAACTAGATACAAACGTCATATTAGCACTTACGAAGGCTTCTAGGCACGCTTAGGTGAGTTTCAGTATGAATCCAATCGAAAGAAAAATTTAAACATTCTGTGTTCAAATAATTAATTATTTTGTTTATATTGGAAAGCAATTAGAGGCTCGGAACGCTTATAAACATAGCTAGCTGTGTACAATAGCCTAACTGCAACCGGAACGCTGAACGAGCTGCTTAAATAAATAATAAGTTCACCCAAAGCATCTCGCTGTGTCACATATTGCATTCAAACTAGATACAAACATTAGCACTTACAAATGCTTCTAGGCACGTTTAGGTGTGTTTCAATATGAATCCAATCGAAAGACAAATTCAAACATTATGTATTCAAATAATTCGTTATTTTGTGTATATTATAGAGCAATGTTAGGGCTCTGAACGCCTATAAACATAGCTAGCTGTGTATAATAGGATAACTGCAACCTAAACGGTAAAAGTGCTGCTTAAATGATTAATAAGTACACCAAAAGCAACTCGCAGTGTCACATATTGCATTCAAACTAGATACAAACGTCATATTAGCACTTACGAAGGCTTCTGGGCACGCTTAGGTGAGTTTCAATATGAATCCAATCAAAAGAAAAATTTAAATATTTTGTGTTCAAATAATTCGTTATTTTGTTTATATTAGAAAGCAATTTAAAGGCTCGGAACGCCTATAAACATAGCTAGCTATGTACAACAGCCTAACTGCAACCGAAACGCTGAACGTGCTGCTTAAATGAATAATAAGTTCACCCAAAGCATCTCGCAGTGTCACATATTGCATTCAAACTAGATACAAACATTAGCACTTACAAAGGCTTCTAGCCACATTTAGGTGTGTTTCAATATGAATCCAATGGAAAGACAAATTCAAACATTTTGTATTCAAATAATTCGTTATTTTGTGTATATTATAGAGCAATGTTAGGGCTCTGAACGCCTATAAACATAGCTAGCTGTGTATAATAGTCTAACTGCAACCGAAACGGTAAAAGTGCTGCTTAAATGAATAATAGGTACACCAAAAGCATCTCGCAGTGTCAGATATTGCATTCAAACTAGATACAAACGTCATATTAGCACTTACAAAGGCTTCTAGGCACGCTTAGGTGTGTTTCAATATAAATCCAATCGAAAGAAAAATTTAAACATTCTGTATTCAAATAATTCGTTATTATGTTTATATTAGAGAGCAATTTAAAGACTCGGAACGCCTATAAACATAGCTAGCTGTGTATAATAGCCTAACTGCAACCGAAACTATGAAAGTGCTGCTTAAATGAATGATAAGTTTACCGAAAACATTTCGCAGTGTCACATATTGCACACAAACTAGATACAAACGTCATATTAGCACTTACGAAGGCTTCTACGCACGCTTAGGTGAGTTTCAATATGAATCCAATCGAAAGAAAAATTTAAACATTCTGTATTAAAATAATTCGTTATTTTGTTTATATTAGAAAGCAATTTAAAGGCTCGGAACGCCTATAAACATAGCTAGCTGTGTGCAATAGCCTAACTGCAACCGAAACGCTGAACGTGCTGCTTAAATGAATAATAAGTTCACCCAAAGCATCTAGCAGTGTCACATATTGCATTCAAACTAGATACAAACATTAGCACTTACAAGGCTTCTAGGCACGTTTGGGTGTGTTTCAATATGAATCCAATCGAAAGACAAATTAAAACATTTTGTATGCAAATAATTCATTATTTTGTGTATATTATAGAGCAATGTTAGGGCTCTGAACGCCTATAAACATAGCTAGCTGTTTATAATAGCCTAACTGCAACCGAAACGGTAACAGTGCTGCTTAAATGAATAATAAGTACACCAAAAGCATCTCGCAGTGTCAGATATTGCATTCAAACTAGATACAAACGTCATATTAGCACTTACTAAGGCTTCTAATCACGCTTAGGTGAGTTTCAATATGAATCCAATTGAAAGAACAATTTATACATTCTGTGTTCAAATAATTCGTTATTTTGTTTATATTAGAAAGCAATTTAAAGGCTCGGAACGCCTATAAACATAGCTAGCTGTGTAAAATAGCCTAACTGCAACCTAAACGCTGAACGTGCTGCTTAAATGAATAATAAGTTCACCCAAAACATCTCGCAGTGTCACATATTGCATTCAAACTAGATACAAACATTAGCACTTACAAAGGCTTCTAGGCACGTTTAGGTGTGTTTCAATATGACTCCAATCAAAAGACAAATTCAAACATTTTGTATTCAAATAATTCGTTATTTTGTGTATATTATAGAGCAATGTTAGGGCTCTGAACGCCTATAAACATAGCTAGCTGTGAATAATAGGATAACTGCAACCTAAACGGTAAAAGTGCTGCTTAAATGATTAATAAGTACACCAAAAGCAACTCGCAGTGTCACATATTGCATTCAAACTAGATCCAAACGTCATATTAGCACTTACGAAGGCTTCTGGGCACGCTTAGGTGAGTTTCAAATTGAATCCAATTGAAAGAAAAATTTAAACACTTTGTATTCAAATAATTCGTTATTTTGTTTATATTAGAAAGCAATTTAAAGGCTCGGAACGCCTATAAACATGACTAGCTGTGTACAATAGCTTAACTGCAACCGAAACGCTGAACGTGCTGCTTAAATGAATAATAAGTTCACCCAAAGCATCTCGCAGTGTCACATATTGCATTCAAACTAGATACACACATTAGCACTTACAAAGGCTTCTAGGCACGTTTAGGTGTGTTTCAATATGAATCCAATCGAAAGACAAATTCAAACATTCTGTATCCAAATAATTTGATATTTGTTTATATTAGAGAGCAATTTAAAGACTCGGAACGCCTATAAACATAGCTAGCTGTGTATAATATGATAACTGCAACCTAAACGGTAAAAGTGCTGCTTAAATAAATATTAAGTACACCAAAAGCAACTCGCAGTGTCACATATTGCATTCAAACTAGATACACACATTAGCACTTACAAGGGCTTCTAGGCACGTTTAGGTGAGTTTCAATATGAATCCAATCGAAAGAAAAATTTGAACATTCTGTATCCAAATAATTTGATATTTGTTTATATTAGAGAGCAATTTAAAGACTCGAAACGCCTATAAACATAGCTAGCTGTGTATAATAGCCTAACTACAACCGAAACTCTGAAAGTGCTGCTTAAATGAATCATAAGTTTACCGAAAGCATTTCGCAGTGTCACATATTGCACACAAACTTGATACAAACGTCATATTAGCACTTACGAAGGCTTCTACGCACGCTTAGAAGAGTTTCAATATGAATCCAATCGAAAGAAAAATTTAAACATTCTGTATTCAAATAATTCGTTATTATGTTTATATTAGAGGGCAATTTAAAGACTCGGAACGCCTATAAACATAGCTAGCTGTGTATAATAGCATAACTGCAACCGAAACTCTGAAAGTGCTGCTTAAATGAATGTTAAGTTTACCGAAAGCATTTCGCAGTGTCACATATTGCACACAAACTAGATACAAACGTCATATTAGCACTTACGAAGGCTTCTACTCACGCATAGGTGAGTTTCAATATGAATCCAATCGAAAGAAAAATTTAAACATTCTGTATTCAAATAATTCTTAATTTTGTTTATATTAGAAAGCAATTTCAAGGCTCGGAACGCCTATAAACATAGCTAGCTGTGTATAATAGCCTAACTGCAACCGAAACTCTGAAAGTGCTGCTTAAATGAATGATAAGTTTACCCAAAGCATTTCGCAGTGTCACATATTGCACACAAACTAGATACAAACGTCATATTAGCACTTATGAAGGCTTCTACGCACGCTTAGGTGAGTTTCAATATGAATCCAATCGAAAGAAAGATTTAAACATTTTGTATTCAAATAATTCGTTATTTTGTTTATATTAGAAAGCAATTTCAAGGCTCGGAACGCCTATAAACATAGCTAGCTGTGTACAATAGCCTAACTGCAACCGAAACGCTGAACGTGCTGCTTAAATGAATAATAAGTTCACACAAAGCATCTCGCAGTGTCACATATTGCATTCAAACTAGATACAAACATTAGCACTTACAAGGCTTCTAGGCACGTTTAGGTGTGTTTCAATATGAATCCAATCGAAAGACAAATTCAAACATTTTGTATTCAAATAATTCGTTGTTTTGTGTATATTATAGAGCAATGTTAGGGCTCTGAACGCCTATAAACATAGCTAGCTGTGTATAATAGGATAACTGCAACCTAAACGATAAAAGTGCTGCTTAAATAAATAATAAGTACACCAAAAGCAACTCGCAGTGTCACATATTGCATTCAAACTAGATACAAACGTCATATTAGCACTTACGGAGGCTTCTGGGCACGCTTAGGTGAGTTTCAATATGAATCCAATCGAAAGAAAAATTTAAACATTCTGTATCCAAATAATTTGATATTTGTTTATTTTAGAGAGCAATTTAAGGACTCTGAACGTCTATAAACATAGCTAGTTATGTATAATAGCCTAACTGCGACCGAAATGTATTACACCACCCCTCTTCCGGGTTTCTTATATATAATAATTAAATTAAGATATCTACCCTATTTGCTTATTGAACAGAAGTAGTATCAATAGTAATATATTTCGCACCTCCCTTGTTACTTTCAAATGAATTCTAAATTGACATATCTCATCAATAAATATATGACATTGAAATTATGTCACTTAAATCTTTTTAAATGTATCTCGTCTAGCCAGCTTATTTAGCAATTAAGAACTCGATTTCCTTCTCAGCTGAATGAGTTATTGTTAATATAAATTATATCTTTAAAATTGTATTTTGAATTATCAAATTATTATCAATTTGACTTGCTTTTAAATCACACTATCTAGTACTTGAAATTAAACCTTCTAATTCAGTTATAGTGTATTAATATGTTTGGCTTGACATTACATTTAATAATCAAACTAAAGGTTGTCAAAATATCTAATTAAATTACTTGTTCCAAAAATGTGAAGTTAAACTTTCTTAAAGATAACTAGACCAAAAATAATACAATTTCTAAATATAAAAGATGAAAACGTCGAGTACTCAAATCAATTCAAATTTGGAGAACTTAATATTCTAAATGTCCTCTAAATCTAAAATACAATGTTTTATTCTACTTTTGTCGTACCAAACTGTTATTAAAATACACTAACCTTCTCAAAGATGAACTCGTACCTGAAGTGTGTTTCTATATCAGCTCCAAACTGATCACAGTCGTCAAACATCTCCTTTAAGATGTCGAAGACCCATAAAAACTCGTTGTAGCTGTCGTGACCGTTTAATATTTTGTTAAACGGTAGTGCAGCATGCCACAAACACAAACACTCGCGCTAACTGATGACTTAAACACCAATAACCACTTGAAATGGTTTCTATTAATCTCCAAATCGCTATGCGAATAATAATTGTGACTCGTTGGTCAGAATTTGATCATGCAGAAGGCTATTCTTGCTAACACGTACCAAACTTCAATAGTATTCTCACAATTAAAGGGATATGAGACCTTTAACGTGACTAATTAGACTGAGATTACTCAAAATATAGAAAATTTTTCAGTTGCAGTTAACAACCCTCTGGTTGCTAATATTTACTGCAACTGGCTATACACTTACATATGTTATCCCATGATACCCTTTAGATATCTGGATATTAATTGAAAATAAATAAGCATTCTCACAGCATGGTACATTACAAACGGTAAAAGTACTGTTTAAATCAATAATAAGTACACCAAAAGCATCTCGCAGTGTCACATATTGCATTTGCACTAGCTAAAAATGTCATATTAGCACTTACGAAGGCTTCTAAGCACGCTTAATTGTGTTTCAAAATTCAACCAATACAAAGAAAAATTAAAACATTCTGTTTTCAAATAATTCGTTATTTTGTTTGTTAGAGAACAATCTAAGGGTTCTGAACACCTATAAGCATAGCTACCTGTGTATAATAGCTTAACTGCAACCGAAACGCTAAAAGTGTTGCTTAAATAAATAATAAGTACACCGAAAGCATCTCGCAGTGCCACATACTGCATACAAACTGGATGAAAACCTCATATTAGCACTTACGAAGGCTTCTAGGCACGCTTTAGTGTGTTTGTATCAATATAAATCCAATCTAAAGAAAAATTCAAACATTCTGTATTCAAATAATTCGTTATTTTGTTTATGTTAGAAAGCAATTTAAGAGCTCTAAACGCATATAAACACGACTAGCTGTGTATAATAACCTAACTGCAACCGAAACGCTGAAAGTTATGCTTAAATGAATAATAAGTACACCAAAAGCATTTCGCAAAGACATATATTGCATTCAAACTGGTTGAAAACCTTATATTAGCACTTACGAAGGTTTCTAGGCACGCTTAGGTTGTTTCAATATGAATCAAATCGAAACAAAAATTCAAACATTTTGTATTCATATAATTCGGTGTTTTCATTAGGAATAAATCAATGAGATTTCTATGTAATCATATAGTAAAATATAAACAATTAAGTCTGAACTCATTGCAAAGCAACAATTCTGTTTATTTTTTAAATAATATGAAATTGAAAGTAAGTTAGAATCGATAAATTCAAATAGAAGTCGAAACGCACCCTGATTGGTCGTGAGAGTCGTGACGTCAGAACTCATATCGTAGACAGTTTGTTTACATTTGCAGCGTGGTTATTGTGATATAGTTGGACTTGTATTTTCGATTTCAGCGAGAATTATTGTCTTCATTTGTGTTTTGCAATCATAAAATGCCGTCAGACGGGTTTGTGAAAGCTTCATCAAACAATTTACCATCCTTAAGACATTTGCATGGTGATGAAATTCATAAAGAACGACGATCGTTTCAATGCAGCTGAATTTCGAAATGTAAAAGCAACAGCGTAAGTACTTAAACACTTCGGTTTCTATGTTGAAATTACTCCAAATATTTCTCCAAAAATAAGTCAATTTCCGATAATTTTCATATCATTTAAACGTGCTTAGAAGCCTTCGTAAGTGCTAATATGACATTTTTAGCTAGTGCAAATGCAATATGTGACACTGCGAGATGCTTTTGGTGTACTTATTATTGATTTAAACAGTACTTTTACCGTTTGTAATGTACCATGCTGTGAGAATGCTTATTTATTTTCAATTAATATCCAGATATCTAAAGGGTATCATGGGATAACATATGTAAGTGTATAGCCAGTTGCAGTAAATATTAGCAACCAGAGGGTTGTTAACTGCAACTGAAAAATTTTCTATATTTTGAGTAATCTCAGTCTAATTAGTCACGTTAAAGGTCTCATATCCCTTTAATTGTGAGAATACTATTGAAGTTTCTGCACGATCAAATTCTGACCAACGAGTCACAATTATTATTCGCATAGCGATTTGGAGATTAATAGAAACCATTTCAAGTGGTTATTGGTGTTTAAGTCATCAGTTAGCGCGAGTGTTTGTGTTTGTGGCATGCTGCACTACCGTTTAACAAAATATTAAACGGTCACGACAGCTACAACGAGTTTTTATGGGTCTTCGACATCTTAAAGGAGATGTTTGACGACTGTGATCAGTTTGGAGCTGATATAGAAACACACTTCAGGTACGAGTTCATCTTTGAGAAGGTTAGTGTATTTTAATAACAGTTTGGTACGACAAAAGTAGAATAAAACATTGTATTTTAGATTTAGAGGACATTTAGAATATTAAGTTTTCCAAATTTGAATTGATTTGAGTACTCGACGTTTTCATCTTTTATATTTAGAAATTGTATTATTTTTGGTCTAGTTATCTTTAAGAAAGTTTAACTTCACATTTTTGGAACAAGTAATTTAATTAGATATTTTGACAACCTTTAGTTTGATTATTAAATGTAATGTCAAGCCAAACATATTAATACACTATAACTGAATTAGAAGGTTTAATTTCAAGTACTAGATAGTGTGATTTAAAAGCAAGTCAAATTGATAATAATTTGATAATTCAAAATACAATTTTAAAGATATAATTTATATTAACAATAACTCATTCAGCTGAGAAGGAAATCGAGTTCTTAATTGCTAAATAAGCTGGCTAGACGGGATACATTTAAAAAGATTTAAGTGACATAATTTCAATGTCATATATTTATTGATGAGATATGTCAATTTAGAATTCATTTGAAAGTAACAAGGGAAGTGCGAAATATATTACTATTGATACTACTTCTGTTCAATAAGCAAATATGGTAGATATCTTAATTTAATTATTATATATAAGAAACCCGGAAGAGGGGTGGTGTAATACATTTCGGTCGCAGTTAGGTTATTATACATAACTAGCTATGTTTATAGACGTTCAGAGTCCTTAAATTGCTCTCTAATATAAACAAATATCAAATTATTTGGATACAGAATGTTTAAATTTTTCTTTCGATTGGATTCATATTGAAACTCACCTAAGTGTGCCCAGAAGCCTCCGTAAGTGCTAATATGACGTTTGTATCTAGTTTGAATGCAATATGTGACACTGCGAGTTGCTTTTGGTGTACTTATTATTTATTTAAGCAGCACTTTTACCGTTTAGGTTGCAGTTATCCTATTATACACAGCTAGCTATGTTTATAGGCGTTCAGAGCCCTAACATTGCTCTATAAGTCTATAATATACACAAAACAACGAATTATTTGAATACAAAATGTTTGAATTTGTCTTTCGATTGGATTCATATTGAAACACACCTAAACGTGCCTAGAAGCCTTGTAAGTGCTAATGTTTGTATCTAGTTTGAATGCAATATGTGACACTGCGAGATGCTTTGTGTGAACTTATTATTCATTTAAGCAGCACGTTCAGCGTTTCGGTTGCAGTTAGGCTATTGTACACAGCTAGCTATGTTTATAGGCGTTCCGAGCCTTGAAATTGCTTTCTAATATAAACAAAATAACGAATTATTTGAATACAAAATGTTTAAATCTTTCTTTCGATTGGATTCATATTGAAACTCACCTAAGCGTGCGTAGAAGCCTTCGTAAGTGCTAATATGACGTTTGTATCTAGTTTGTGTGCAATATGTGACACTGCGAAATGCTTTGGGTAAACTTATCATTCATTTAAGCAGCACTTTCAGAGTTACGGTTGCAGTTAGGCTATTATACACAGATAGCTATGTTTATAGGCGTTCCGAGCCTTGAAATTGCTTTCTAATATAAACAAAATTACGAATTATTTGAATACAGAATGTTTAAATTTTTCTTTCGATTGGATTCATATTGAAACTCACCTATGCGTGAGTAGAAGCCTTCGTAAGTGCTAATATGACGTTTGTATCTAGTTTGTGTGCAATATGTGACACTGCGAAATGCTTTGGGTAAACTTATCATTCATTTAAGCAGCACTTTTAGAGTTTCGGTTGCAGTTAGGCTATTATACACAGCTAGCTATGTTTATAGGCGTTCCGAGTCTTTAAATTGCCCTCTAATATAAACATAATAACGAATTATTTGAATACAGAATGTTTAAATTTTTCTTTCGATTGGATTCATATTGAAACTCTTCTAAGCGTGCGTAGAAGCCTTCGTAAGTGCTAATATGACGTTTGTATCTAGTTTGTGTGCAATATGTGACACTGCGAAATGCTTTCGGTAAACTTATCATTCATTTAAGCAGCACTTTCAGAGTTTCGGTTGCAGTTAGGCTATTATACACAGCTAGCTATGTTTATAGGCGTTCCGAGTCTTTAAATTGCTCTCTAATATAAACATAATAACGAATTATTTGAATACAGAATGTTTAAATTTTTCTTTCGATTGGATTCATATTGAAACACACCTAAGCGTGCCTAGAAGCCTTTGTAAGTGCTAATATGACGTTTTTATCTAGTTTGAATGCAATATCTGACACTGCGAGATGCTTTTGGTGTACTTATTATTCATTTAAGCAGCACTTTTACCGTTTCGGTTGCAGTTAGGCTATTATACACAGCTAGCTATGTTTATAGGCGTTCAGACCCCTAACATTGCTCTATAATATACACAAAATAACGAATTATTTGAATAAAAAATGTTTGAATTTGTCTTTCGATTGGGTTCATATTGAAACACACCTAAACATGCCTAGAAGCCTTTGTAAGTGCTAATGTGTGTATCTAGTTTGAATGCAATATGTGACACTGCGAGATGCTTTGGGTGAACTTATTATTCATTTAAGCAGCACGTTCAGCGTTTCGGTTGCAGTTAAGCTATTGTACACAGCTAGTCATGTTTATAGGCGTTCCGAGCCTTTAAATTGCTTTCTAATATAAACAAAATAACGAATTATTTGAACACAAAGTGTTTAAATCTTTCTTTCGATTGGATTCAATTTGAAACTCACCTAAGCGTGCCCAGAAGCCTTCGTAAGTTCTAATATGACGTTTGGATCTAGTTTGAATGCAATAGGTGACACTGCGAGTTGCTTTTGGTGTACTTATTAATCATTTAAGCAGCACTTTTACCGTTTAGGTTGCAGTTATCCTATTATTCACAGCTAGCTATGTTTATAGGCGTTCAGAGCCCTAACATTGCTCTATAATATACACAAAATAACGAATTATTTGAATACAAAATGTTTGAATTTGTCTTTTGATTGGAGTCATATTGAAACACACCTAAATGTGCCTAGAAGCCTTTGTAAGTAATAATGTTTGTATCTAGTTTGAATGCAATATGTGACACTGCGAGAAGTTTTGGGTGAACTTATTATTCATTTAAGCAGCACGTTCAGCGTTTAGGTTGCAGTTAGGCTATTTTACACAGCTAGCTATGTTTATAGGCGTTCCGAGCCTTTAAATTGCTTTCTAATATAAACAAAATAACGAATTATTTGAATACAGAATGTTTAAATTTTTCTTTCGATTGGATTCATATTGAAACTCACCTATGCGTGAGTAGAAGCCTTCGTAAGTGCTAATATGACGTTTGTATCTAGTGTGTGTGCAATATGTGACACTGCGAAATGCTTTGGGTAAACTTATCATTCATTTAAGCAGCACTTTTAGAGTTTCGGTTGCAGTTAGGCTATTATACACAGCTATCTATGTTTATAGGCGTTCCGAGTCTTTAAATTGCCCTCTAATATAAACATAATAACGAATTATTTGAATACAGAATGTTTAAATTTTTCTTTCGATTGGATTCATATTGAAACTCTTCTAAGCGTGCGTAGAAGCCTTCGTAAGTGCTAATATGACGTTTGTATCTAGTTTGTGTGCAATATGTGACACTGCGAAATGCTTTCGGTAAACTTATCATTCATTTAAGCAGCACTTTCAGAGTTTCGGTTGCAGTTAGGCTATTATACACAGCTAGCTATGTTTATAGGCGTTCCGAGTCTTTAAATTGCTCTCTAATATAAACTTAATAACGAATTATTTGAATACAGAATTTTTAAATTTTTCTTTCGATTGGATTCATATTGAAACACACCTAAGCGTGCCTAGAAGCCTTTGTAAGTGCTAATATGACGTTTTTATCTAGTTTGAATGCAATATCTGACACTGCGAGATGCTTTTGGTGTACTTATTATTCATTTAAGCAGCACTTTTACCGTTTCGGTTGCAGTTAGGCTATTATACACAGCTAGCTATGTTTATAGGCGTTCAGACCCCTAACATTGCTTTATAATATACACAAAATAACGAATTATTTGAATAAAAAATGTTTGAATTTGTCTTTCGATTGGATTCATATTGAAACACACCTAAACATGCCTAGAAGCCTTTGTAAGTGCTAATGTGTGTATCTAGTTTGAATGCAATATGTGACACTGCGAGATGCTTTGGGTGAACTTATTATTCATTTAAGCAGCACGTTCAGCGTTTCGGTTGCAGTTAAGCTATTGTACACAGCTAGTCATGTTTATAGGCGTTCCGAGCCTTTAAATTGCTTTCTAATATAAACAAAATAACGAATTATTTGAACACAAAGTGTTTAAATCTTTCTTTCGATTGGATTCAATTTGAAACTCACCTAAGCGTGCCCAGATGCCTTCGTAAGTGCTAATATGACGTTTGGATCTAGTTTGAATGCAATAGGTGACACTGCGAGTTGCTTTTGGTGTACTTATTAATCATTTAAGAAGCACTTTTACCGTTTAGGTTGCAGTTATCCTATTATTCACAGCTAGCTATGTTTATAGGCGTTCAGAGCCCTAACATTGCTCTATAATATACACAAAATAACGAATTATTTGAATACAAAATGTTTGAATTTGTCTTTTGATTGGAGTCATATTGAAACACACCTAAATGTGCCTAGAAGCCTTTGTAAGTGCTAATGTTTGTATCTAGTTTGAATGCAATATGTGACACTGCGAGAAGTTTTGGGTGAACTTATTATTCATTTAAGCAGCACGTTCAGCGTTTAGGTTGCAGTTAGGCTATTTTACACAGCTAGCTATGTTTATAGGCGTTCCGAGCCTTTAAATTGCTTTCTAATATAAACAAAATAACGAATTATTTGAATACAGAATGTTTAAATTTTTCTTTCGATTGGATTCATATTGAAACTCACCTATGCGTGAGTAGAAGCCTTCGTAAGTGCTAATATGACGTTTGTATCTAGTGTGTGTGCAATATGTGACACTGCGAAATGCTTTGGGTAAACTTATCATTCATTTAAGCAGCACTTTTAGAGTTTCGGTTGCAGTTAGGCTATTATACACAGCTATCTATGTTTATAGGCGTTCCGAGTCTTTAAATTGCCCTCTAATATAAACATAATAACGAATTATTTGAATACAGAATGTTTAAATTTTTCTTTCGATTGGATTCATATTGAAACTCTTCTAAGCGTGCGTAGAAGCCTTCGTAAGTGCTAATATGACGTTTGTATCTAGTTTGTGTGCAATATGTGACACTGCGAAATGCTTTCGGTAAACTTATCATTCATTTAAGCAGCACTTTCAGAGTTTCGGTTGCAGTTAGGCTATTATACACAGCTAGCTATGTTTATAGGCGTTCCGAGTCTTTAAATTGCTCTCTAATATAAACTTAATAACGAATTATTTGAATACAGAATTTTTAAATTTTTCTTTCGATTGGATTCATATTGAAACACACCTAAGCGTGCCTAGAAGCCTTTGTAAGTGCTAATATGACGTTTTTATCTAGTTTGAATGCAATATCTGACACTGCGAGATGCTTTTGGTGTACTTATTATTCATTTAAGCAGCACTTTTACCGTTTCGGTTGCAGTTAGGCTATTATACACAGCTAGCTATGTTTATAGGCGTTCAGACCCCTAACATTGCTTTATAATATACACAAAATAACGAATTATTTGAATAAAAAATGTTTGAATTTGTCTTTCGATTGGATTCATATTGAAATACACCTAAACATGCCTAGAAGCCTTTGTAAGTGCTAATGTGTGTATCTAGTTTGAATGCAATATGTGACACTGCGAGATGCTTTGGGTGAACTTATTATTCATTTAAGCAGCACGTTCAGCGTTTCGGTTGCAGTTAAGCTATTGTACACAGCTAGTCATGTTTATAGGCGTTCCGAGCCTTTAAATTGCTTTCTAATATAAACAAAATAACGAATTATTTGAACACAAAGTGTTTAAATCTTTCTTTCGATTGGATTCAATTTGAAACTAACCTAAGCGTGCCCAGAAGCCTTCGTAAGTGCTAATATGACGTTTGGATCTAGTTTGAATGCAATAGGTGACACTGCGAGTTGCTTTTGGTGTACTTATTAATCATTTAAGCAGCACTTTTACCGTTTAGGTTGCAGTTATCCTATTATTCACAGCTAGCTATGTTTATAGGCGTTCAGAGCCCTAACATTGCTCTATAATATACACAAAATAACGAATTATTTGAATACAAAATGTTTGAATTTGTCTTTTGATTGGAGTCATATTGAAACACACCTAAATGTGCCTAGAAGCCTTTGTAAGTGCTAATGTTTGTATCTAGTTTGAATGCAATATGTGACACTGCGAGAAGTTTTGGGTGAACTTATTATTCATTTAAGCAGCACGTTCAGCGTTTAGGTTGCAGTTAGGCTATTTTACACAGCTAGCTATGTTTATAGGCGTTCCGAGCCTTGAAATTGCTTTCTAATATAAACAAAATTACGAATTATTTGAATACAGAATGTTTAAATTTTTCTTTCGATTGGATTCATATTGAAACTCACCTATGCGTGAGTAGAAGCCTTCGTAAGTGCTAATATGACGTTTGTATCTAGTTTGTGTGCAATATGTGACACTGCGAAATGCTTTGGGTAAACTTATCATTCATTTAAGCAGCACTTTTAGAGTTTCGGTTGCAGTTAGGCTATTATACACAGCTAGCTATGTTTATAGGCGTTCCGAGTCTTTAAATTGCCCTCTAATATAAACATAATAACGAATTATTTGAATACAGAATGTTTAAATTTTTCTTTCGATTGGATTCATATTGAAACTCTTCTAAGCGTGCGTAGAAGCCTTCGTAAGTGCTAATATGACGTTTGTATCTAGTTTGTGTGCAATATGTGACACTGCGAAATGCTTTCGGTAAACTTATCATTCATTTAAGCAGCACTTTCAGAGTTTCGGTTGCAGTTAGGCTATTATACACAGCTAGCTATGTTTATAGGCGTTCCGAGTCTTTAAATTGCTCTCTAATATAAACATAATAACGAATTATTTGAATACAGACTGTTTAAATTTTTCTTTCGATTGGATTCATATTGAAACACACCTAAGCGTGCCTAGAAGCCTTTGTAAGTGCTAATATGACGTTTTTATCTAGTTTGAATGCAATATCTGACACTGCGAGATGCTTTTGGTGTACTTATTATTCATTTAAGCAGCACTTTTACCGTTTCGGTTGCAGTTAGGCTATTATACACCGCTAGCTATGTTTATAGGCGCTCAGACCCCTAACA
The DNA here is from genome assembly GCA_940337035.1 of Agriotes lineatus. Classification (NCBI taxonomy): domain Eukaryota; kingdom Metazoa; phylum Arthropoda; class Insecta; order Coleoptera; family Elateridae; genus Agriotes; species Agriotes lineatus. Next base: position 19,671 of record CALNHX010003992.1, on the reverse strand, counting down.
TTGCTCTATAATATACACAAAATAACGAATTATTTGAATAAAAAATGTTTGAATTTGTCTTTCGATTGGATTCATATTGAAACACACCTAAACATGCCTAGAAGCCTTTGTAAGTGCTAATGTGTGTATCTAGTTTGAATGCAATATGTGACACTGCGAGATGCTTTGGGTGAACTTATTATTCATTTAAGCAGCACGTTCAGCGTTTCGGTTGCAGTTAAGCTATTGTACACAGCTAGTCATGTTTATAGGCGTTCCGAGCCTTTAAACTGCTTTCTAATATAAACAAAATAACGAATTATTTGAACACAAAGTGTTTAAATCTTTCTTTCGATTGGATTCAATTTGAAACTCACCTAAGCGTGCCCAGAAGCCTTCGTAAGTGCTAATATGACGTTTGGATCTAGTTTGAATGCAATAGGTGACACTGCGAGTTGCTTTTGGTGTACTTATTAATCATTTAAGCTGCACTTTTACCGTTTAGGTTGCAGTTATCCTATTATTCACAGCTAGCTATGTTTATAGGCGTTCAGAGCCCTAACATTGCTCTATAATATACACAAAATAACGAATTATTTGAATACAAAATGTTTGAATTTGTCTTTTGATTGGAGTCATATTGAAACACACCTAAATGTGCCTAGAAGCCTTTGTAAGTGCTAATGTTTGTATCTAGTTTGAATGCAATATGTGACACTACGAGAAGTTTTGGGTGAACTTATTATTCATTTAAGCAGCACGTTCAGCGTTTAGGTTGCAGTTAGGCTATTTTACACAGCTAGCTATGTTTATAGGCGTTCCGAGCCTTTAAATTGCTTTCTAATATAAACAAAATAACGAATTATTTGAACACAAAATGTTTAAATTTTTCTTTCGATTGGATTCATATTGAAACTCACCTAAGCGTGATTAGAAGCCTTCGTAAGTGCTAATATGACGTTTGTATCTAGTTTGAATGCAATATCTGACACTGCGAGATGCTTTTGGTGTACTTCTGGCATGAGCCGTGGTAGAGAGTAGACGTACGCGGGTACAGCTCTGTTGAACAAGTTAAACTCAGATTTATAGTTTAAAAGTGAATAGACCAGTAGTGGTGACAATGGTGCTAACTCAAAGTCAAAAGAAAGAGTATCAAGACCTAATTAGTGAAACGGTCACACAGCTTTTTCTCGATGAAGAATTTATTACTAAAATTACAAATAAATTGGCTGATAACCTTCTTGAAAAAGTCAATCAAAAGCTTGAAGAACAAAATACGCGATTATCTACTGAAATTAATACATTGCGAGGGAAAAACGTTCAATTAGAAAACAGTGTAGATAAACTTGAGCAATATTCCCGTAGAAATAACATACGGATTTTGGGTCTCAAAGAAGATAAGAAGGAGGACATCGAAGCAAAAGTATTGGAAGTGTTCTGTGATAAGATGGGTTTGCATGTTGGTGATACAGAAATTGACCGGTGTCACCGCGTTGGCCGCGCAAGAACTGGGAAAAGGTCAGAGATAGTTAAATTCGTTTCTTATAAGACTCGTGATGTTGTTTTTCGAAATAAAAAGAGTTTAAAGGGTTCTGGTATCATTATCACTGAAGATCTAACAGCAAAACGTTATAAAGAATTTAAAAAAGTTGTTGATAAACATGGCCCTAAAAATGTTTGGAGTTTTGATGGAACTATATTTTTTGTTGAAAACGGGGAAAAGAAAATTTATGTAACTGATAGTGCTAATAATTAAAATAACTCTAAATTATTAATAATATTCATTATGTAGTTAGTTTTTGTTGCGTTCACTAGCTGTATGCTGCTTATAATGCGTTTATTTTTTGCTTATATAACATCGTATAACCTAACACATCGCTTTGTATTTCTAATAAATTTTGTACATGAATAATAAAATTCGAGACGCTTTGAAATGTGCACATCAAAATGTGAGATCATTAAATGCTCATTTTGATGACGTTAAAGATCATGTACTTTCAAGTGGCTATGATCTGTTTGCAGTTTCTGAAACATGGTTAAGTAGCGACATCACGCCTGATGCAGTTAAAATAAATGGATATACTTTTTTACCAAATAATCGTCCTACAAGAGGGGGTGGAGTGGGATTCTATATAAAATCTGATTTTGTGTTCCAAAAACTTCTTACAGACAATTGCATTGAGCAGCTGTGGATAAGTCTAATAATATTAAAGAAAAAATATATTTTTGGCGTCATATATAATCCCCCTGGAACTAAAAGAGATCATCTTGAGTTTATGAATAATTTTGATAATACAATATCGAATATGATTCCTACAGCAGACTGTATTTTTTGTTTTGGGGATTTTAACATAAATTTAATAAGTTCTGAAAGTAGTCTTGCTACTGATTTTCTATCCCTTATTAATGGTCAAGGTTTTTCACAGCTGATCAATGAACCTACGCGTGTTACTAAAACTTCAGCAACGCTTCTTGACTTCATTCTAACAACTTCCCCTGAGATTGTGGTTAATTATGGTATAATTAGCATGCACGGCATATCTGATCATGATTTAACATTTTGTGACATTCAATTAAATATTACGCGGTCTGGTTTTACTTATCGTACTTACAGAAATTTTAAAAATTTCAATTATGAATTATTTTATGATCATTTGCGTTCCATTCCGTGGCGAAATATATATGATTCAAACAATATCAATGATAAAGTTGAATTCTTAAATTCTAATATAATTACGTTGCTAAATATTCATGCACCTTTTAAAACTTCGCGAATTACCAAACCACCCGCACCGTGGCTTACGGATGGTTTAAAAAACATGATGTCAATTAGAGATGCAGCTCTCTGTAGGTTTAAGAAAACTAAAAATGTTGAACATTGGAATTACTACAAAACTCTACGTAATTTTACAACGCTAGCGGTAAGAAATGAAAAAAAGGCATATTTTCGTAGAAACCTTGCGAATGATCCAAATTCCCTATGGAAAAACATAAAACAACTTAATATAAACACTAAAGCCAATGATATACCTTCACACTTATGCGATGTCAATCAAATAAATAATTATTTTATAAATTCTATCTCTGAAATTACTAATGACAATGGCCAAAATAATAATAACGCAATATGTAATTATTATAAAAATAATTTAGCTAATAACGTTACATCTTATCTTAATTTTAGTCCTGTAAGCGAAGTAGAAATATTTAAAATTATAAAACGTATTAAAACCAAAGCAGTTGGGGATGATTGTATTAGTATTTCATATATAAATCTTTGTTTGCCTTTCTTATTACCTTTTATAACACATATAGTTAATTTTTCATTAATAAATTCTGTTTATCCGAGTAGTTGGAAGCGGGCACTAGTTACGCCTTTACCAAAAAAGTTTTCTGCAATGGATTATAAAGATTTGCGCCCAATTAGTATTCTGCCAGCGCTGTCTAAAGTTTTGGAGAAATCGATGGAACACCAATTACGTAATCATATAAGTATAAATAAAATAATTCCCGTGAATCAATCTGGGTTTAAACCCGGGCATAGTTGTTCTACGACTTTGCTTCATATTACAGATGATGTCTTAACTGCCACTGATCAGGATCTTCTGACAGTATTGGTGTTGCTGGATTTTTCTAAGGCTTTCGACACGCTGGATCATGACATACTTATATCCATCTTACACCATATTGGGTTAGCCGCGTCAGCAATTGATTTAATAGCTAGTTATTTGTCTGATCGAAGTCAAGCTGTAGTACTTAATGGAAAAAAATCAAATTATCTTGACGTTGGCAAAGGCGTACCTCAAGGATCAATTTTAGGTCCACTACTATTCTCCGTGTACATTTATGCATTTCCTACAGCTATATTAAATTGCAAATATCACTTTTATGCCGATGATACCCAGCTATATCTATCTTTTACTGAATCTACTTGTCAAAATGCGTGCAGACTTATTAATGAAGATTTATTGAGAATTGCTGATATATCCCGCCAACATGGTTTGCTTTTAAACCCCCTTAAATCTGTCGCTATTTTATTTGGCAAAAAGAATGCTAGGCTGAGGACGACAGATAAAATTTATATAAAAATAAATAATGATGTTATTGGGTTAAGAGATTCTGTAAAAAATTTGGGATTACTCATGGATTATCAGCTACGCTTTAAGGAGCACGTCTCTAATTGCATTAGAAAAGCATACGCAGTACTTAAACTTATATTTCATAACAGACACTTATTTGATTCAAATACAAAAATACTTCTTTGCAATTCTCTTGTACTGTCGAAGTTTAACTACTGTGACGTTGTTTATTATTCTTGTTTAGATTCAAACGATATCGGTAGAATTCAGAGATTGCAAAATGCATGCATGCGACTGATATTTGGCATTCGTAAATACCAAAGAATTAGTCACAAGCTCAGGGAATTGAAGTGGCTCAATATGCATAATAGGCGGCTGTTACATGCTATTTGTCTGTACCACTCGATTATCGTCACAAAAAGTCCTGCTTATTTATATAATAAGATTACATTCAGATGTGACGTTCATAATCTAAATTTAAGATTTAAAGGACTGCTTACTCCTCCTCTTCATTGTTCTGAAATGTATAAACGTTCCTTTTGCTATTGTATCGTAAAACATTATAATAATTTACCTGTTTCTTTTAAAATGTTATCTGCAACGACATTTAAGCAAGCTTTACGTCAATACATAATTAATGATCTCACAGTTTAAAAAGTGTTTAAAATGTTTTTTTTAAATCTTTAAAAATTTAATTTGATATTTTTTGTTTCTGATCTCCCTTATATAATGTATGTCATATTACTGTTAATTTATTTTTATTTACTGGTTCATACCTTTATCGTTAGTTTTAGAATATAAAAATTTTGTTTTGTGAGGGTTAAGTGTAAGAGCAGTTGGTATCTTCGGATGCCATACTGAACTTCGCCCTCTATGATTGACTATTTTCTGGTTTTTTTTTTGTACATCTGTACATTGAATTTGTTTAAATAAAGGCATTTATTATTATTATTATTATTATTATTTATTTCGTATTGTTATAACTGAGATTTAAGATGTTTTTTGTTGCTTACTTTCTCTTTTACTATGTTATACTACCACTTTGCAAAAATCGGGTGCGATCGTCCCGTTTATGAGATTTTACCGGTACGATTCCACTGCGCGTCCGTTCCGCCTTTATTGTTTGGGAATACCCCAATGATGCGTTAATGGCCGTTTGCTTGCAAACAATGGGCCTGTGGAATTACCTCCAAGATCACCTGATCTCACACCTTCGGATTTTTTCTATTTTAATCTAGATTATTTAGAATATTAAATCAGATGCGCTCAGTTATCATCCGATGAGAAAGGCAAAGAAACCAACCAAGAACTCCGCAAGAGATCAGAGGCGTGTGTTGTACAAAACTGATTTTCCTTATCTCTTCATATCGGCCGCCGGCGATAAATTCTGTATCTCGCATACCGATTTACCATTGGAGCGTATGGAGCAGATGAGTCCACGTGTACCAGGGCCTGGACACGCCTACTTTTGCCAGCGAGAACATATGATATCATATCATAGGCGTAGCAGATTTTTTTCAACTTCTATTTAAATCGAATAAGCAGGGCCTTCCTTACTATACAACGATCATAGAGCGTACATTATTTGACAATGAAAAATTTATTAGCTTAGTAGAGCCCAATCCCTGACTTTAAATACAGCACATCTAGACTAATTCGACAGAAACAAAGAACAGCAACGCTAGGTCCATAACAGCACGGCACTGCAAGTAACTGAAGGCCCGCGTCTGAGATTCAGTCGCCGTGTCTGAACAGACTCAGATTCTGTATCCCGCATACCGAATCTCGGATACGGAATCCCGTGTGTTCAGGGCCTTATCGTAAAGGCTTTTTAAAACATCTGTCTTTGTGTTTTTGTGATGGTTGGAGTTAAAATGTAAGAACCTATTGGTGTTGGTTTTCTTGCGGTATGCTGATGTTTCAAAAGTATTTGTTGTTGGCGTCATTAGTGTATCAGAACAAAGTGATTGATTGTTTTGTTATGCTTCTAATGTGAATTTGATATTTTTTTATTGTCAATATGTTCAAGAAATATATCATCAATACTATATGGCCAAATTGCAAAGACATCATCAACATACCTCCACAAAACTATTGGTTTGTTTGTGTATATGTAGACATGTTGTTGCTCAAAGTCTCCCATAAAAATAAATTGAAACAACAAACATTAATAAAATGCAACTTAAATATTTTAAAATATTCCGTGTTTACCCATCACTAGGAAATACTCGCCTTGGCTCATTCGTGCAAGATATAAATAGCGACGCGACGTTGCCAACTATGCAGGATCTCAGATTGTGCATAAAATGTCAAATACTGTATAACTTATGGAGCGCCCTCTTTAGCGCATTTGTTGAACTATTTCTGTATAAAAATTGATAAAAATGGGCAAAATGAGATCCGAACAAAAATTTACAGGCACACTACCCACACCTGGATTAATTGGAAGAACACGAGATACACATAGAAACAAGGCGAGATCCAATTTGGATCTCGACCTGTTCAAACGGATCTCCACTTGTATACTATTTATCACTAAAAGATCTCGACTTGTGCAGAAAACATATCTATATATGTGTTTTGGTTCCACAAGTTGTTAGGTAAGACCTTCACTTTCAATAACTTTTATAACAACGTTGCTTATTTGTAAATTTTTGTCCATAGCCTTTGAAAATGTATTAAATATATACGAAACGTCAGGCGATACATACAAGTGGTTTTATTTCAATCTAACCATTAAAGCTTGGTACCTGTGCGTAGCACTGAGATTGGAGTTATTCCAACCCCTATCCCAGTCAAGAAATAACATTTTACTGTGTATGTAACCACACAAGCTGTGAGAGGGACTATCTTTATATATATTGCTATGTTATGCTAGCTGATAAATTTATTTAAATTATCGTATTACTATTTTGCCCTTTATTTTTAACTTTCAATTCAAATCCGTATTTTACAATATTATTAATGAAACTCTCTCAGGTGGTTCGCAATATCTAGTAACCCAATGATTGACTTGTCAAATTCTCTTTGTTTAATTGCCAGTTCATTGACTTTAAAAAAATTGACACCTAACGTCAAATTAATCAAAATTCAGAACGAATATCAAGGTTTTTACAATAAGATCTAATATGCAATTCTTTTACCAATCTCTTATGTAAGTATGAAATTCAATTTATATTTTTATACCTTCTTACTAGTTATAGCTTTATAAATGTTTCATTTAACCTTTTAAAACACAAACCTGATTTAACACTTTGCTTGTTAATACTGCCAAAATCCTTCCAAACTGGATCCTCACTCCGACTGCACTCAAACACCTGCTGGGTCCTTATCCAAACTGCATCACCTGCGATGAATGTAAACTCCCAGCATCACCTTATTGCCATCCACTTCAAAACTTCCACATCCTATACTGGATTCCTGTCGTTGTCCCCTGCTGCTGTCAACTTCAAGTCTCCTAGCTCCTGTACTGGATTACTGCGGCTCCGATCCCTCTCTGGTAAGTGTCAGCATAAATCTTGTTCCAAATATGAATTTGTTTTTTTTTAGATGGTCCTGCGTCTTCAATGATACCCACAGGTTTCCCAAAAACAATTCGCTGCACGTACTAACCTCTTGTTTGTAGCTTGTATTCCATTTCCAATGTATTATCAATAATATCCTCACTAACCAAAGCTTGTCCTTTTATTTCTTGTTTTTAATATTTTATTTTATGTTTCCACCTCGAAGATTTTGCTTTTAACCCATATAATTTGTACCAACCATAACATTTACAAATTATACAACATTTATTAATGTTTCTTTATTCGAAAATCACACCCATATCAAATTATGTATACATTTTTAAATTATCAAAGAATATAGTGTTTCATAACAATATATATCTATACGCTCAAATTCTCAAAGCTGGGACTGGGAACTGTCAAAAGATAAAGCGTTCAATTTATTTAAGCAAATGTATTGTTTATATTAACTAATAAAGGAACATCCGCAGTACATATAATCCATTCACAATGTTTCCACTTCTCAGTATACTGTTATATGTTTTATTAAGTCGCATGCATGAATTCTGATAGAAGTTGAACTGTGACATGAAAAGACTAGGACATTTATTACTGCGTTATGGACAACGTTGGAATTTATATGTCAAAATGTTGAAAATTTTACGGAAGGAGACAAAAATTTAACTGGCGTGTGTGCAACCTTTTAAAAATCATAACCACAAATTGAAAACAACATAATCCAATTTTGTCGCTCCAACATAGCCTGTTCGGAGGAAGAGGGAACAATGTGAAAGAATTATATGCTACATAACTATTCTTGTCAATATAAAATACTCATTTATTCAATATAGTTGTATTCAAATTCTTAGACACATAATAGATTAAAATCGTATTATCGTTTTAGATAGAAGCATCTTTTTGATGCACAAGTAGCATACTGTTGATTCGAATTGTCATGTAAATAAGGTTCTTCAGAATGTCGTCTAAATGCTTTTTCGACGCTTATGCTGCAGGGTTTTCGTTGTTCGTCGGAAACGATGAGAGACATCTAATTTAAATTTAATTCTTTACGTTTTTGCTTTGTAAGCTGAAATTTCAATGTAATTATATTTTACGGTATGCTGAGTTTTAATTTCACGTATTCTCTTCTAGCATTTTTCTAACTAAAAGCAAATAGCATTCTACTTGGTTTGTAACCGATTATGATTTTTTAGTCGCTACATGATTAAACATTGACTATATTTGTGGCATGTTCTCGTGTACTAAAATGTTTTTTATTCATAATCGACTATTAGGATTAACATGTTATTAAAAATATAGAAAAATATCAGATGATAAAGGTTACATATTGCTGTGATTTAAACGGGGTGCCATTTAACATATAACTTATCAATTTGAATTTAAAAATTTCACGTGGATAAAGATGACCTTATATGTATTACATAGAAACGTGCAATGCATTCATGAGTATTAATAAGCAGAAACGAAAGTTGGCATTAAAGATTTTAATAATACAAAGGTTTTTGTCATTATAAAAAAGCACAAGCATTATGAGATGTGTACAACAACAACACTGGGATTAAAGTTTTAAAGGATTAAGCACATATATTTTATCTGAAGTCATTACAAAATATGTTTAGAACAGACAGCTACGTGGGTTGAGATGTTAAAAAGACAAAATAGTAATCAACATATGAAATGGGTAAATTTGTGTGGATGGCAGATGTGTCAGATGGCAGAAACTTACGTTAAAGTGAAATTTGCACAGCTACATCGAAATGCGTGAGTTTTTATAATTGTAACTATACGTTTTCAAGATGTAGGCATGTTTTGAAAGGGGGCGAACAACCATCCAAGCACAGTTTTAGTTTCTGAAATAGCCCCGAAGATAATAGTTAAATAAGCAGCTTGTGCCAGCCTTTGCGGCGGAAGTCCACTTAGTGTGCTACAAACATCATAAGGCTTTATATACAAGAATTCGAGAAGAACTGCAAGTACTTTGTGAAGGCGGGAATGGAAGGAAAAACGTATGTGATCGAACTTTCTTAGATGACCACCTTACCCTTCATAATACAATGATAAGACTGTGGGTCACCTAGTATTTCGTTGCCGAGTGGTTAAGGCTCTTGACTCAATTTGCCTCTGGGCGCGTAAGTTCGAATCCTATCGGCTGCGATATGTTTTCTCATTGCGAATTAATGTAATTCACATTACGAAGTGTTTCGCTTGACTATTTCAGTCTTATTAGAAACTTCTTTTTTTTTCTTTTTTCTTGACACATATTAGTCCACTCTTGGGTATACGTCTCTCCCAGCCTTTCCAATTCTTCTCTGTTTTGACCTTCCTGAAACCAGTTTCTCCCAGCTGTTTGCTTTATGTCGTCTATCAATTTGCGTTTTGGTCTGTACCTCTCTTAGTCTCGCTCGATCCCACTGTGTAACTCTAATTGTCGATTTCTTTCTATCATCTTTTGTTTGTATCCCACTCATCTTCATTTTTGTTCTGCTGTGCGTTCAATATCCACCATCATTATTATTTTCCTGATTTCTTCATTCCTTATTCTATCTCACACAGATTAACCAAGCATTGTCCGTCTCATGGCTCTCTGTGACACTCGTAGTAATTTTTAGTTAAGTACAATGTCATCTGCAAATCTCAAGTTGCTTAGGTATAAGCTATCGATTCTAAGGCCTTTGTTGTCCCATACCAGTTTCTTTAAAACATCCTCTTAGGCCAATTTGAACAAATTTGGTCAAACCGTGTAGCCCTGTCGGCTGCTTCTCTTTATGGTAATTTTGATCGTCCTGGTCTCTTTGTCTATCTTCACTTGTAACGTTGCCTTTTTATATATACCATTTATTATCTTTGAATACCGGGAGTAAATTCTAGCATTATCCATACCTTTCAAGAACGATCACGTTGTAATCGAATCGAACGCTTTGTGCAAGTATATGAACGCTAACTAAAGCGGAACGTTGTATTTGATGCATTTTTCGGACGTATTGTTTGTAGATGGGTCAACTGTACTAAAACACATTTTCGAAATCCGGATTACTCCAGGGGCTAATAAAAGTTGAACTTCTCTAGGCGGTTGGTAAAAATTTTAATAAAAAAAGGGTTGTTTAGTGTGGATAGTAAACTAAACGTAATAGGTCTAAAATTGTCTAGGTTTGTTATATCTCCTTTCTTGAATGGAAGTACCGCATTTGAATTATACCTTGTAGACATTGATTCATTAAAGTTCAAAGTGCCCGTTCTATACCTTTTCCGCGCAGTTTTAGCATCTACAATGTTATCTGATCTTCTCCGGAACCTTTCCTATTTTTCATATGTTTCGGTGCCGCTCGTAATTCTTCTTTGTTACATCCGGCCCATCTTCTGATCCTACATTGAACATTTTGTTCTGGTCAGTTTTTTTCTAGCTGAATTTACGTTATATCCTGTGTATTTGTTATTAGATAATTTTGTTGGTTTTGCATTATTGTTAGCCTTGGTTTGTCGATTGATAGCTTTGATTTCAATACCGTCATATTTGCAATGATTTCAATTGCAGTTTTTTATTATTTCTGTGTTATAAGTTCTTTGTCCTTGCGAATCGTCTTCTCAACAGATTTGTTTATTTCTTTATCTACTTTGATGTTACAATATGATTATTAAAACACCAAAAACAGTGCACAATAGAGTCCATTATAACACTGTTTTTGTATTGTGATTTTCATATGAAAAACATTGAAACATTGCTTCATTTAACAGTAACATTTAGGAAATGTCAAAATTCACAGTTTTTAGATAATATAGATAAAATAGTAAAGTATACTCGTTTAATAAGAAGAATTGTAGCTCTCATTCCGTTCATTCGTGCTACAATAGGCCCTCTTATTAAACTAGTATAATAATATACTATAGTAATGCCCGATTTCGGTTCGTTCTTTTAGAAGATGAGGAAAATACTGTAATTGTGAAAAAATTACGTTCCGAATTTTTTTCAGATCCTCACGTTTCAAGGCCCCTAGATGACGAAAAATAGGTATTCTCAATTCCGTTTGCCTGTCTGCTTGTCTGTCTATCGTCTGTCTACCTGTCTGTCTGTCTGTTTGCCTGTTTGTAAGTGAGTCAAAAGTTATTTGTTGTAGGAAGACGATATTTTGCATGTAGATTACATGTCTACCTAACATGAAACCGAGAAAATTTCGGACAGATACGGCAGAGCTTCTTAAAAAATTTAATTTTGTTTATTATTGTTTTACCTGGGAAATAGAAAAAAGTCATTATTGGTATCAAGCTCAGGCTTTATCTTTGACGAGAATGCAATCCAATAGATACAGGGTAAATGTTGTAAACGAGACAACAATGATCAATGATAAATGCATCCTATTCAAAGCGGCAGCGTCGCAACAATGATACAACGATGATAATATTATCGATATATCGATATATCGTTTATCGATATACTTTCTTGAAATATCGATATATCGATATATCGATATTACATTTACTATTTCCAGGTTTTGCACATATCGATATATCAATAAATATGGATAGTTACTTATTGATATTTATCATATGTATCGATAATTATCGATAGTTATCAATATCGATAGTTACCGATATTCATCGATATGTGATACTTACATTTGCTCTAGTAGTCACTCATAAATTCCGTAAGATTTTCTATGCGGCACTTTGTATCGTGTTTATGGCTTGCGTTCAGGTTATTAGCGCAGTAGCTAGTTGGGGCATTTTTGCTGAGTAGACTTTTGGTGAGCATTAAATAAACAAAATTCCCATATCATGTCGACTTTTTGCCGGTCACTGTATATCTGCTAACAAAATATCTATATACATGTTAGCTTCTATCCGACTTCAGCCTTTCGAAGGTGTCGATTTCTTGACCCATGGGGTCGCCGGCGCTATTAAACACACCCCATAAAACGGTCGGCGAGGCTGCTACTCAAAATATGGAAACAATATTGTGTTATAATTTCAAATGCGTCGTGTGAGCACGCATTCGTCTCCGTGGCTGATTCGAGGGTGCCAGTGCAGAGCGTTGGATTACTTAAATACGGTGTGAATCACTTATTCAATAAAGCTGGTGCGATACTTTGCTTTTAATTGAGAATATCTGTATTATTTGTTTACATACATATGTACATGTATTGATAATTATCGATATAGTAGCCATATTTGTCGATATTTATCGATATTTGTCCAGAAACGATAACTATCGATATTTATTCATAAAATCGATACTTATCGATAAATATCAACAGTTATCGATAGCTATCGATATATATCGATATTTCGATATGTATCGATATTTCGATATATCGATATGTATCGATATTTCTCAGTTATCGATCATCGATATCAGAATTTCAATATCGCCCAGCCCTAGTCTTCAGCACCCGCATGATACAAAATTGGCAGTTCGCTTGTGGGCTACTACCAATCGTTGGAATTGCATTCGCAAACGCTGAAGTTCGAATTCCATCTCAGTATTTTTTATTTGAAAATTGATGTAATTCGAATTACCAAGTAGGTATTTCCATTTATTCTTTGTTGTTAGTATTAAAACATTAATATATTTTTACTGATTTTGTATATAATATGAATATTCGCCAACAGCTATTCGATCTAGTAAAAGTTCTTTTTTGCGTAACGTTTTCCTAGTATACATACATTTGAACTTAAAATATACAAAAATTATTTATATTGTAGTAAGGCTACGTATATGGTGGGCTAAAAAAACTAAGAACTAATAATCATATATGCAAAAAACACGCGTCTTCTAAATAACCATACACTAAAACGTCTTAGTTTTTACTAATAGTCTAGCCAGCACATATATGCAAATTCTTGCGTTTTTGGAGGATGTTTTTCAATTTCTTGTGTCACAGAGCATTTATTAAAATTTTAGTTTATGGTTGACACGGGTCTCTACTTTAAAACAGTATATGCGTCGTTTCCTGAATGTAAATATAATCATATATACAGCATCACGAATTTCGATATGGGTTGATCCTGTGCTCGAGGTAGGATCAAGGCAGGGTCTGTTATGGTAATTTAAATTCATTTGATGGGTACTTCAAATCCCAGTTTTCTACAAAAATATCCGTAAGATCTGGACGTATTACTTTACTATATTACTGTCCTTCAAGGCAATGTATAGAAACTCGGAAGCGAGATTATGGAAATTTGAAGAAGTTCTCGTGGCTCTAGTTCTGAAATTGCAGTGCAGGCAAAATGCCCATTTTAGTCGAATTACGTTGCCCTGTAGGTAGAGAATTAATTCGTTTACATTTATTTCCAATGCAGGTAATCCTAGATGCAGTTAACCGAATCAAATTTATTGTTATTGTCTCAGTTTTACGGCTGGATTTGTATAAATTAGGAATTAAGCAGAGATTTGCTGCTAATAGGGAAACGATGGTTTTCTCTAGTAGAAGTTGTAAAGGAAGATGCATCTCAGTAATAAATTGTTGAACCTTATCATAGTGTCCTCAAGATTGTTTTGTATATTTCTAAGCTGTGCTGATGGTTATAAAATATTACTATAACTACTATAGCAATTTAGTAATTTATGCAAAATTTTAAATTGTGTGAAGTATATTAATAGTTAATTTTGGTATAAGTGTGTAATAATCAGTTTTGTAGTGACAGTAGTGAAAAGTCAAAAAGATAAATTAATTGAGACTGAGCTGAAGAGCTAAAGTGTTTATAAGCCACGCTCACTCTCGTATAAGTACTTATAAGCCACGTGTGGGTTAGTAATTATAACCCACGGCGTTAAAGTCAACGTCGTTTATGATGTAAACAAGCTAGTAATAGCCCAGTTTACCTGTTTAAAACGAACTATAATATGATCTAAACAATAATCTTATTGGTGATGGCCCCGCGAGCAAATGCTCGCCTCGAATCCCAGTGGACTCTAGAAGGATTTTAAAAATCGTACGTTCCCCGGCCGGCACGCTATCACCTGTGGTAGTCGTTAACCCCTAAACAAGGGAACTCTTCCTCACTTTCGGCGGACAAGGCTAGCCACCTACCCGGCCTACGGGAAAAGAGGGCTCATAGAACCACTTTGTGGTTAAAACAGGCCACTGGCCTATAATAAAAGGAAGAAGAAGAAGAAGAAAGCAACTATAAAGTCATTTAAAAATTAAATGTCAAAGTGAACATTTAAATATAAATGTAGTTGCATTCATAAATTAAGAACTATTCCATAGCCATACAAGATGAAAATAATTTTTGATCATACTTTAGTAAAACATCATATTACTAAAGTATTTAGTTAGAGAAATGCAAAAATTCGACTTATTTAGTCGTTAATGTCTGACAGTTCTAGAAGCATTTTGATTACACATTTTATTTACTAATGCCATTAATATATTTTTTGATGGTCGATATGAATAGCTAGGTTTTTATAAAATGTAGGAAGAATCAAAATATGTCAGAGTAGCCTCTATACATTATAAATAATAACATTGGGTATCCATCATATATGTGAGAACGTTGACAGATCGCAATTGGAGCAATCTAAAATACGGTCAAGTAAGGTCTGATATTTAGTTTCAAGAAAATCAGTTATTTTTCTTTGCATTATGTTAGTAGAACAGGAAAGAAATTAAATTCGTGGTAAATTAGAAGCAAGAGGTATTATTCCGACAAACCTGGAGGATTGGATATACATAATGAGTAAATAAAAGAAATGTTAATTTACTATTAACCTCAGTTAATTCTGAATGTGTGTTCGACAAAATGATATGATGAAAATGCAATTTTTGTCGTGTAATAAGGAGAAACGCGTTTATTAATATGATAAATATAAACTTCAACAATATTTATACGGTGACTGTAATATATAATGTATGATAATTAGCTATGTTTCCATCACTAAATGTTAAATGTGACATATTAACCAAATAATCTTGATAATATTTTGTCTATTTTTTTAAGTTAAGGTTAAAGTTATAAAAACGATAAATTTGTAGGCATATAAATAGTTTTATGGAAACGTTTTATTGAACTATCAATATAAAATGTAAAGCAGGATAGAAATTTAAATACTGCAAATTAGTTTTGAAACGAATTTTTTCTACGATCGTGTCAAAATGACAACTTTTTGCACAGTTTTTAGTGTCATAAGTGATGTTTGTAGCACTTTTAATATTAGCGCCCGAATTACGTCTTTTTCGCACGTTGCCATTGATGGCGTGTTTTAATACTATACAGGGTGTTCGGATAATAGGGAACCATACATTGATGTTGAGTTCTACGCATTAAAATAATAAAAAAAACTTCATATGCAGTATTGTCCGAAAATCGTTATTGGCGTAGATACCGACCCTTAAAGTTTAACTTTTTTTTTTAATTTTTTATTTATTTTTTATAACTGAGTAGATAACTACTTTACACTTGGTGTACGTGCTCTTTATTGAAATGCTCACAAACAAAAAGAAAAATAATCGATAACATGTATTTTGAACTGGCAGTTAACCTAAAACCATATTTTATTTTTAGTCATAACTTTTATATCTGAAGACATACCTCCGATCTAGATACGGCATCTTGTAGGAAATAAAAAAATTCAAAATTAATGTACTCTTGTTTGGTATGCGTAACATAAACCGTTTGGTTAGAAATTCTATCTAAAGTTTTAAGGCTTTTCTTTTCAGGGTTATTATCTGATTAGCCTTGATAACAAAAATGCAATTTACCTGCACTTATTATTGTTTTTTTTCAGTTATAAATAATAAATAAAAAATTTAAAAAAAAAGTTAAACTTTAAGGGTCGGTATCTACGCCAATAACGATTTTCGGACAATACTGCATATGAAGTTTTTTAATTATTTTAATGCGTAGAACTCACCATCAATGTATGGTTCCCTATTATCCGAACACCCTGTATTAAAACACGCCTTGCCGTAAGTTTGAATGTCAACATAACCTAGAATATCTAACACAATGTGACGGAAAAGTGTCACCGAACTAAGTTTTTATATTTCTGTTACGATCGTAAAAAAAGTAGCGTATGATACACGTGTGTAAGTGCCATTAAAGAACTAGCGACGTTAAATACATTCCGCTTCGCGTTGCGTCGTGCTCTTAAACCCGTCGCACGTGCTTTAAAGGAGTATTTATACTACACTAGTATCATAATGTACTATTATTATATTAATTTGAACACTGTTGTCATCAGAATGGTCTTTGTCAGTTTTGATTAACTACTTATCATAACATATTTTCCGATTATAGATTAAATTAATACATATACACTTCCGTCCTATCTAACTTTCTACAGCTTTATTAATAATTTTTAAAAATGCGAAGATTATAATATACCAAAGACTCACATCAATGAAGCAGATTGCGCAGCATTATAAAAGAAAAAATAAAGTTTATGATCAGTAACGTTTATGGCATAGATATAACACCAAATGTTAGGAAGAAAACAGATACTTACCGCAAGTCCTTAAATACCATCTACTCAAAAAAGCAAAGCGAAGCGAGTAAGGAAATAAACAAAGGGAAATCTGAAATGTGGAGTTTATAAAACTATGGAACACTGGAAAACAGTACCTAAGGCAAGAACAAACATGCAAAAAATTAAAAAATCACTTACCACGGATGAAGCCAATTCCACAACTGTTATAAGAAGATAAAAATAACAAGCGCAAATAGAGCAATTAGTGTTCGTTGTGGATTTTATAGAAGTGAAAAATATAATAGTGTATGAGGTAGAATTAGCTCCGAAGGGAATAAAAAATAATAAAGCGCCAAATGCTGGAGGTATTTCCAGAGAGTTAGTGAAGCACAGAAAAGAAGCGATTGTCAGAAAATAAAACGAGAATTATCAAGAGAATGGAAGCATGCTTTAATTACACCGATACATAAGAAATACGATCGCAATAACTACAATAATTATCGCGAAATTAGCGTCATTTGCTCATTTGGAAGACTGTATGGAAGGACAATGGAGAAAAGAGTAGAGAAAGAGTAGAGAGATATTGAACTCCGCCTTAGAATTTTTTTCTTGTATAATTTTGTACATAACATAACAAATAATAAAGACAAATAATAATAATAATATTGTGGAATACAGTGGGTTTAGAGCGAGTAGGTCGTGTATGGGCAGCATTTTATGTAAAAGACCGCTGGTAAAAAAAGAGACGTTTAGACCTAAAGACGGCTTACGCAGTGTACCAAGGAGTAAATTAATGGAGGTGTTCAACAAGACAGCTATCAACAAATATGATATTGGCACTACATATAAAACGTCTATATACTGATATATCAGCTGTCAAATAAAAAAAAACAATTATCTAACGTTTTTGAACCAAGAACTGGGCGATTCTTCTAAAACTAGTTCTCTGTAATTTTTTTTTAGTTTGCTGTATAGACTTCCTATTGCGCAGATAACCTATATTCCGTTATAATTGATAATGAATAAATCGTTCTCCACTGTTCTAGAATCTCAGAAAGAGCATGTTACTATCACATCTTCTTCATTGATGATATTTTCTAGGCGAGATTGAGTGTTACGTCAAATCAGTGCTTTCATATTTCTGATAGAGCTGATTAGTACATGTTTTCAATAACAATCAATAAGAATAAGCAAAGAACAAACCAACAGGAATAAAACAAGAAGGAAGATAGTTCTTACCAGATCATGAACAAATTGCAGATACATTGAAAGAACGTCTAGAAAAACTAGTTAGGAAAAAGGCCATAGATAACAAGATGTGCTAGAGAAGAACGAAGAAGAGAAGAAAAGACGGAATAACCATAGAGAAACAAGGCAGTGCAGGATCTGATGGCGAACAAATCCCCCGGAATAGACCAGACACCCGGTGAGATTACCAGAGCACCAGAGGTATAGGGGAAGTGGCCCACAAAAGACCGTATCCGTTAGTGTGCGAAATATATGAATTCGAAGAAATGCTCCCGAGTTTCTAGAAAATAGAGTATTTAATATTATCTCAAAAAAATAAAAAGTAGAGAAGTATGAAAACTACCGCACGTTAAGACTAATAGCACATAGCTCAAGAATAATAACCAAAATTGTATACAGGAAAATAGAAGGGAAAATTGAAGAGATGTTAACTGAAGACCAACTTAGATTCCGGAGAGGTACCGGGACGAGAAAGGCAATATTAGCCTTAAAAACAATAATAGAAGAAAGGATACGAAGCAGAAAAAAAAACTTGCCTTTATAGATCTGTAGAAGATTTTTGATAACGTAAGATTGAAGGAATTATTCGAAATCATGACAACGATTGGAAGAAAATTTAAAGATCCTAGAGTAATACATAGCCTAGATAAGAACCAACTAACAAAAATTAAGAAAATAGTTAGACAAGGCTGCGAGCTATCGTCGCCGTTCTTCAATTTATCTACAGTGTATAAATTAAGTAACGCATAAATTAGGTAACTGCGTTAATATCCGCTTTCGGAAAAATATCTTAAAGGGGTGTAGAGATTCAAATTGCAGGGCGTATTTTAAAGTAATTTTCTGATTTTTATATCAGTAATTTGTTTTAACTGTTATGACGTCATCAATACTGCTTTTTAAATGGCAACCTATTTTTTCACTTCTTTCGGTAGCAAATTTTAATCTGTTTAATTAGGTTACATTAGGACAAGAATTACAAAAATAATCTTGAAGTTCAAGTAGTAAGGATAGTTACCTCGGCTTAAAACAAAGACCGATGATTGTACATTTGAAGCCTATGTTGGCATTATTGTCAAAGTCAAATGGTAATCATAACTATTTTTTTATTTTAAACCCAGGTAACTAGAATTATTCTCTTAATTTCATTCATCTTTACTATATGAACTTTAACGCAGTTTTTCTAATTTATTTTCTAATGTAATCTACCTAAAATTTGAAACAGTTGAAAACAGAGTATAGCATAATTCTTCTATT
This sequence comes from Agriotes lineatus, assembly GCA_940337035.1. Lineage (NCBI taxonomy): Eukaryota > Metazoa > Arthropoda > Insecta > Coleoptera > Elateridae > Agriotes > Agriotes lineatus. Next base: position 184 of record CALNHX010003992.1, on the reverse strand, counting down.
TCTTCTTCTTCTTGTGCTTCTCCTATTGGAGGTCAGCTATCATTCTGGCTATTTGCACTTTCGATATTGCCATTCGGAATAGTGGCATGGTACTTTGTTTATACCATTCCCGCAGGTTTTTCAACCAAGATGTTCACCTTCTGCTTGTTCAAATAATATAAAAATCTGAAAAACATTTGAGATA
>CALNHX010003991.1:87834-137028 GCA_940337035.1 Agriotes lineatus | reverse complement strand
CTAGTTCTTATTACGTTTCCGCTGTCTTCATATAGTGCTTTGATGGCTGCTATTTTTGTGTAATTTATGTTTGCTTTTTCTAAGCACTGCCGTATTGTGTCTCTTTCTATTCTGTCGAAGGCCTTTTCTAAGTCTATAAAACAGAGATGGATTTCTTCTCCTTTCTCTATGACCTTTTCGCTTAGCTGTCTGATTGTGAATATGTGATCTTGTACCCACCGTCTTTCTCTAAATCCACTCTGTGTGTCTTCTATTGTCTTGTCTAATTTGTCTCTGAGCCTGGTTTCTAGAATCCTTGCCAATACCTTTCCTGGGATGCTTAGTAAGGAAATTCCTCTGTAGTTACAGCATTCTCTTCGGTCTCCCTTCTTATATATGGGTACTATGATTCCTACTGTCCAGTCCCTTGACACTTTTCCTGCTACTAAGATGTCGTTATAGAGTTCTAGTAATCTTTCCTTGCCCGTTTCTCCTATATATTTTACCATCTCTGGGGTAATTTCATCTATACCTGGGGCTTTTGCTAGTTTGAGTTTCCTTATTGCTATATCCAGTTCCTGTTTTGTTATTTTGCCTTCTGCGATATCTTGTGCTGTGTTCGTGTCCTTTTCTATACCGGAGTTTTCTCTTCCCCTCTTCCTTTCTGTTCCTCTCAGTTCTTCCCTTGCTGCCAGCAAATCTTAAAAATATTGTCTCCATCTTTCCATTATCTCCTTTTCATTTGTCAGTACATTTCACTGTTTATCTTTGATGTTTTTTGTGGGTGTACTTTTCTTATTTCTCATTTGTTTCAAAGTTCCGACAAATAGTTTCTGGTTGTCGGCAAATTCTTTTTTCATTTTGTTTCCGAATTCTTCCCACGCCTTCTGTTTTGTTTCCTTTACCTTGTCCTTTACCTCTGTTCTCTTCTCTTTGTATAGATTGTAGTCCTCTTCCGATTTTGTTTGCAAATATATGCGCCATCATTTTTTTTACTAGTGCCTTTATGTCCGCTGACCACCATGCCGTTCTTTTCAAGTTTGTGTTAGTCAACTTTGTTACTCCGCAACATTTTCGTGCTGCTTCTACTATTCATTGTTTTATCGTTTTCCATTTTTCTTCTATGTTTAGTCCGATATTGTTTGCCTCAAACTCCTTTTTTAGGTTGTCTTGGTACTTCTTTCTGACGTGTTCTTCTTTTAACATGTGGCTTTTAATTTTCTCTTTAGTTATTTTTCTATTTTTCTCTGTTATTTGTTTTTGGCTCACCCTCATATCCATTTGGAGTAGATAATGGTCGCTGCCTATTTCCGGTCCCCTCTTCACCTTGACATCTTTGATTTTTCGCCAATTCTCCCCGTTTACTAGGAAGTAATCAATGATTGATTTCTCGTTTCTGCTATGTTGCACTCTTGTATATTGATGTATGTCTTTATGTATGAACTTTGTGTTCGCTATAACTAAATCGTTTGCCACGCAGAGCTACACTATTTTCGTGCCGTTTATATTTCTTTTATGCTCTCCTTGAAACAATAAAGAAGCCAACCTGCGATCGATTACTAATAATAATCAAAGGTAGTATAATCGCAGATCAACCCCCTTATCATTTATACACCACGGTAGCTCTGAAATGTTCTTACTCACCGCAATGACCTAGCTAGCTTCAAATTCGGTGGCCTTGGGTCGCAGATTTCTATCATCAGCTGAACTACTGCAAGCTCTTTTAATAATAACAAAAAACACAGGGCGCCAGAAATCACAGATTTCGAGAAATAAATAAAATTATAGCAACGACTAGGTTTATTTAATTAATAATTAATAGTTGCTCGCAACATCATAATTAGGTCTGTAAATTGTTTATCACAAGGTTTAAATACAGTATATAATACAGTATATTACTAATACTGAAAATGCAGCACGCACAAAAAATATACGAACATCTTTTGGGCTCTTGGATTGAATGTAATTACAACTCAATGAAGGAGTAAGCTTACCACTGTCATATGTTTTAACCGTTATCTCGGTAATGATAGTAAAATGGCGTGAGGGCACTTTTTACAAAATTCTTAATACGTATTCATTAAGCAAAACTTTAAATTTGTGAATTGTAAATTTGGGAACAATTAATACATTATGTTTTAAATTTGTAAAGCGTAGTTTAAATTTGTAAATTGTAAATCTGAAGCGTCATTACAATCGATTCAGCCAACAATTCATAGGCGGACGTGGTTATCAACCAACGTTGAAACAAGACTAACCTGGGTGGTGATAAAAAACGTTGCCGGCAGGCACTGAATTGGTCAAAGAACTAATAAAAAAACGGGAAATTACTAAAATGAATATCAAACAAGTAGCGTAGACATACCTGATTTCAGTCATCAGCCCACAAACAAAATTAAATAATTATTGAGGTGCAATATAGCACACGAGATGCCTTCTTGGAACGAGTTGCTCCACCCAAAGCGAAAGTTAAAAATGAGATCGCGGACGGAAAATGACCGCGGCGGCTGGCGCAAAAAGATAACAAGTGAATTTCGGAAAAACCAAAACCAACACTTTGGCGCAAACAAGATTTGATATCGATTGAAATACAGCGAATTATAATTCAAGTGAAAATATACAGGCTGGCCAGGAAGTGAATAAATGACGAAACAAATAGCCGGAGCTAAAGATTTGTTTCATCCTTGTCTTCCTAAAATTCTCTCTATGCCTCTATTATTATTTCCGACACTTTCATTTAGGTCCCCCATAGTTATAATATTGTTTCCTATCGTATCTATTTCTTTTTGCAGTTCCTCCCAAAACTGGTATTTTATTTCCATTTTCTCGTTTTCATCAGGTCCGTACGCCACAATAATTTGCCATGTTTCTTCTTTTTCCTCTAGTTTAACTTCTACTGCCATTATTCTTTCATTTACATACCTTTTGTTTATTATAGTTTCTATTTTTTCCGGATGCTTGTGCCCTTTCAGATTTTTCTATTCCTGACCAAAGCATCCAATATCCCTTATGTAATCTCGTATGTCCTTGTCCCTTCTTTGTCTCTGTTATTCCCATATAATCCAACTTTTGCCTCTCCATTTCCTCTATAAGTTCCTCCTCCTTTCCGTTTATACTTCTGATGCTCCATGTACCTATTTTTATATATTCTTGCTTTCCACTTTTTTGTTTTATTTCTTTACTCATGTCCGTGTCCTTTGCTCTGTTCGTCATCTTTAGTGTCTGTTTTTTATTTTTAGGGTGCTCAGTTTTTTGGAGGAGTCTCTTCTATGACTCTTTGTTCTTTTTCACACCACTTATAGCAAGTTCTGTCTATTGTTATCTTCTGGTACCCAATTTTTGCTTCTTTTCCATTTGCTCTTTCCGTTCTGGCTATTTTTCTTATTTCTGCTTGTATTCTTCTCTCATCCTGTGTTTGATCGTTTTCTATGTATATTCTAGTGCCTTTCATGGATTTTTTGTTTTGCATTACCTCATGTTTTTCGTTCCAAGAATCCATCTCCACTACTGTTAATGCTGGCTTTATGGTATGCACATTTTTGACTTTGACGTCCACTTGTAGTTTTTCTTCGAGGAACTCCATCACAACTTGTTTCTTATCCTGCCCTTTAAATTCAACTCCTTTTATTACAATATTGCATTTTCTTCTATTCTTTTCCACTGCTTCTAGTTTTCCCTCTAGCTTTTCTATTATTAGGGAGCCTTTTTCCAGCTCCCATTTCTCTTCCTTCTTCTTGAACTCCTCTCTAAGGTCCTTGTTAGCTTTCGTGTTTTCCTTTATTTCCTTCATCATCTCTTCCAACATTTTTTTCAGTTCGTTCATTTCCGACATCTTGGTATTCGTTGCTTCTGTGCTTTTTTGCAAGAGGTATTTAATAATGTTTTTTCTTTTGCTTTCTCTACAAAGTTCCTGGTCCAATTCTGTGCTCCTATTTAGCTCCCGTTCCCGTTTGTTTGTATTTTCCATACAGTTAGCTCTTAAATGTGATCCGCTAAACTTTTGTTGAAGTTATAAAGCACGTTTATTTGTTTATCTTTCCTCTAAACGCCGTTGACGGCAGCCTCGATTTATCGTTATCCGCACTTGCACCGCCTGCTTATCGCACCCTCGTCGGCCGCTCGCCGACGACCGCCCTGGGTTTATTCACTGCGCTGTATTCTTAGAATCGCAAAACACTGGAAACAAACCCTTGATTTTCCTCTGTTTTCTTAACATTTCGCCACCGTTCCACTTAATTTTATATACCACTTTTCACGTCGCGTTAAAGTTTACGATGAAAACTAATGAACAAAAAATTAAAAAAAATCATGATTACTAACTTAAATTTAATTTAATATAAATTTATTCACTACCGTACAACAACAAAATTACAGAATACTAACAGAATTTGAATTATTTTACATAGATAGAATAAAAAAGTAAATATTTAATAAAGGTAAAGTAAACATAAATATAAAACAATAAAAATACAAATTCAGAACAAAAATTTTTAAATTTAAAAATAAATAAAATGTCCGCACAGTAGGGAACCCCAGGGTGTTAGTTCAGTAAAGAACTGTTCTTCCACTAACACCCTGAATTTTTTTGAAAACCATCTAAGCCATCAATTTAATATAAACTAATAAAATAATTTGCTTGCACTACAATTAATAAAACAAAAAGATTATGTACTAACATTCGTGTAGAAGGCTGCAACATATCACAGCAAATGAAACAAATGAACGAACTTTCTTTTTAAACTTCTTAACTGAACAATCTTTGAACGACGAAGGAATCTCATTATAAATTTTTGCAATGTTATAGCTAAAGGACCGCTCATACAATACTGTTTTGTGTTGTGGAATTGTTAATAAACCACTGAAACGTAGATTTATGTTATGCACATCCGTCCTAAATGTTATTTTATTGTACAGGTAAGGCGGTTCATTGTCAGTTATAACTTTATGAAATAATATTGAGGATTGTAGATACCGCCTGTTGCTCATGTTGAGCCAAACCGTATCTTTCAATTTATGTGATAAATGAGCAAACTTAGAAATGCCATAAATGAAACGTAAACAAGTAATCTGCACCCGCTGTATGCGTAGCGCAGTTTCATGATCCAGGCAAGGTCCATATACGAGAGCACAGTATGCAAAATGAGACAATACAAGCATCTCACACAGCATAGTCTTAACTTTTACACTTAAATATATTCAATGGGGATACAGAAGTTTTAAATTACAGTAAGATTTTTGTATACTTTTGCATATATGGTCTTTAAATCTAAACGATTTATCAATAAACAATCCCAAGTTCTTTGCTTTTTCCACAAAAGGTATTGTCTATTTTTATATTAGACATTATAGATTCCTCACTATCAACATTTTTACCTAGCAAAAGTACACAGGACTTTGTAGGGTTCAAGATAAGAGCATGCTGCTGTGAGAGACGTGAAATGCTAGCAAGGTCTCGATTTATATTGTGTGTTGCTTTATCAACATATTCCTTGCGAAAAGAACAATAAAGTTGCATGTCGTCCGCATACATATGAACGTTACAATATTTTATATGTTTATGAAAGTCACTAGTGTATATAGTAAACAACAAGGGTCCCAACATGGAGCTCCGGGGCACACCTCTCGCAACAGCTAAAGGGAGGGATATGATATTATCAACTTTCACACTTTGACTTCTATTATGTAGATAATTTTTGTATTAAATTAATTGCAGCATTACCCAGACCAACTTAATGTGGTATTGCCAGCAGTAATTTATGACTTGAAGTGTCGAATGCTTTACTGAAGTCTAACAATGTCAACATTGTATAATTACCATTATCATATGACTTGAGTACATCATCAGTTACATGCAGTAAAGCTATTGTACAACTATGTGCTGGTCGAAATCCTGACTGGCATTCAGGTAACAATTTATATTTTTGTAAGTGGTTACGTAATTGCGTATTAATAATTTTTTCGAAAATTTTAGACATTGTGGGCAGAATGCTAATTGGTCTGAAATCTTTTAGTTCAACAGCAAGTTCAACTTTAGGCAAGGAAACTACAAATGCAGATTTCCATAAATTAGGATATGCATTTTGCATAATGCAAGTATTAATAATGTGAGCCAGGTATTGACCAATGTGAGGGCAACACAGCTTTAACATTTTAGCATTTAATCCATCTGGTCCTACTGCTTTTTAACGAATTAATTATTTTTATAATTTCCTCAGAGGCCACAGGTTCAAATTCCAAAAATGCTTCTGCTAATACATTATTTGAGTAAAAATTTTATAAAACTTTATCAACTGGCAAGTTAGGTATACTATTTAAGTAGAAAGAGGGTCGCTATCCCCTCCACTTTTTATTTGATTTGCGGATTCGCGGCTTAATTCGAGGATTTATTCGCGGATTTCGCGGTTTTAATTTTAATTCGCGGATTGACCCAATTAATTTTTCGGTTTGATCTAATTAATTACATATGAAGTTTGATATGTAATTTACATATGAGCTACTGATTAAATTACGCGGCGGCCATTTTTAATTTGCTTTCGGAATTACGCGGCGGCGCGCATGAATGGATTAATGAGATTTCCATTCTCCCTACCTACTATAGAAAATTTTTCAGATTTTTTTCTAAGTTCAATTTTTTTAATTTAAACTTCCCGGGGTGTCGGCCATCTTTGTTTTCTGCGTGCGCACTTCTCGCGGCTTTCCTTTTAATTTTGAATTTTCGCGCAAATATTTGAATTTGAAAATTTTCAGATTTTTTTTCTAAGTTCAATTTTTTGAATTTAAACTTCCCGGGTGTCGGCCATCTTTGTTTTTTGCGTGCGCACTTCTCGCGGCTGACAGCTTGAATTTGAAATTTTTCCGTTTTTTTCTAAGTTCAATTTTTTGAATTTTACTTCCCGGGATGTCGGCCATCTTGGTTTTCTGTGCGCGCACTTCTCGCGGCTGCCCTTTTAATTTCAATTTAGCGACCGTTTTGAATTTCAAATTGATAAATCTGTCTCTCTCTGGTACTCATGGGGCGTTGGTTATCTCTCTTGCATTTACAGGATGGATGTTTAATTTAAAAAAATCTTTGGCTGACTTGGATTTGAACCCTCTACGTTTGCATCTACATTGGGCTCACATCGACCGATGCCACTACACCACGGAGCGGTACGGGATTTAAAGGGTTTGAACAGAACGCCATTTCACTGCTCTGACGTCATACTGCCAGACTTTAAAACAAACTATCTTTTCAAAAATATAAATTATAAGAATGGAATTGTGTAGCCTATTGTGTTTAAAGGTTGATACAATTTTTTGAAAACTGATTTTGTAGGTGGATTTCATGGAAATAAGTCTGTTATTTTTATCACTTTAGTGACGCGCATGAATGGATTAACGATATCCTCATTGTCCCAACAGAGATTCTCATTGTCCCAACCTACTATATAGATGGAAATTTTCGATCGGTCGGCGATAAGCGGTAAAGGCAGATCGTAAATATAAAACGAGTTACAAATTTGATTTTAATGTATTCCTGAAATACTAAGTATGAAAAGGTCTCATATAATATTATTAAATTATTTATAAAACCGAGGCTATTATCCATTTTTCATATTTGAAATGCTAGAATATGATTAATTTTATGCTGCTATGCGTAATTACAAAAGACATTATAGCCCCGAGGAGGGCTTTTCTATTTGTCATTCTCAATTGGCCTAACAGGTCGTTGCCTGTCGGCGTTCAGCTCTTTGTTCGTTTAAACATCCTTGGAGACGATTTTGCATTGTGCGTCACGGAATACGATAACATGAACAAGAAGATAATACGTATTGCTTAAGTAAGAAAGAGATAAATATAAAAACTCGTCGTCGGTATTCATATTTGTTGTAAAGGGCAACTGGCGGAATCCACAAGTTGTACGTATCGTTATAATTTCCTCTATTTCGTACTACCAAATTTCATAAAAGTATAAAAACTGCATCTTGTTTTCCAACAAATCGGTGCAGGTTTGATGGCACGACTGTCTTTTTAATTTGTAACACCGAGATTGACATGTTTGGTTTTTATTTTATAAGTAAGCGTCTGAAATTGTGTCATTGTATCGATCAAAACTATATTTTAGTTTTAAAAATTCCAGTATAAATGCAAACGGACAAAAATAAAAACGCAATTGACCACAAATTAACATAAATTTGAATAAAAACCGACAATTTTGTTGAAAAAATTTTCTGACACCATCATTTCACTTAAAATTTTACAAAAACTGACATCATGTCGCTTTAAATTATACAGAAAACGATATTTTTATTCAATAAGCGATAAAAAATACGCCATCCCACATCATTTCACTTAAAAATTATCACATTTCGTTTTACAAAACGATTTATAATAACGAAAATGATGTAAAAACAATTTTAATAGCTATTTCTAAGCATAATTTTGCAACTGTTTTATAGTTTTTTCTCTAACTTGTTGCAATTTTAGTAAGATTTGAATAAAAACACACAATTTCGCTGAAAAAGTTTTAACCAAAAACGACAAAAACAATATTTTTATACAACTTTCATTGAAAAATCTTACACAACAAGCATTTCTAGAAGCAAAATTGCCGTAACGTAGACTCGCTGTGCATTTTATTACAAAAATTCTTATACTTTTGATGAAAATATATGCATGTTGACCACAAATTAACATAAATTTGAAATAAAAACACGCACTTTCGCTGAATCTGGTCCACATCATCTCACATAAATTTTCACAAAAAGCGATATCATGTCACATAAATTATACAAAAACTGTCATCATGTCACTTGAAATTATACAAAAAACGATATTTTTATTCAACACACGATGAAAATTGAACAAAAATCACGCAATCACACATCATCTCACATAAATTTACACAAAAATCGACATCATGTCACATAAATTATACAAAAACTGTCATCATGTCACTTGAAACTATACAAAAAACGACATTTTTATTCAACACACCATGAAAATTAAACAAAAATCACGCAATCACACATCATCTCACATAAATTTTCGCAAAAATCGACGTCATGTCACATAAATTATACAAAAACTGACATCATGTCACTTGAAATTATACAAAAACGATATTTTTATTCAACACACGATGAAGTTGACGCAGTGTTTCCATACCTTTTTATTTTAAAATTCTATAAAACCAGAGGTCCAAACTGCTGCCGCACCAGGTAACAGAGTACAATGGTTTAAAACGAGTTAGTGCGGCATCAGTCGGGCCTCTGGTTTTATAAAATTTTAAAATAAAAATGTATGGAAACACTGCGTGCGTCACATCGCAGACAGGATGGCTCTTGTAAAATTCAGCGATAACGCATCACGACAAATAATAAAACGGCAGCTGTAGGTCAACTCCTTCGATAAATATATATCAAGCCCGATTTAGAAATTTGTACATGACTTAATTTATATGAAATATTGTATGAAATTGCAAATAAAAGGCTTTTAAACTAGATGTTTTCCTAATTATGCAGAGAGTGCTCGTTTATACAGGGAGGCAGGTTGGCCGAATGGTTAAGGCGTCAGATTTAAGCTCTGATCTCGAGAGAGAATACGGGTTCGATTCCCGTACCTGCCATATTTTTTTATATATATTTATTATGAAAGTCTTGATTTTACGTTAGTTTATTCACAACGGCTCTACCAGAACAAACGACTGAGCTCCTTTTCGACTAAAAGGGACCAAGAGCGGAAGATGTTGATTGTATTGCACGGAATTTGTCCAACGTCTTAAGTCTGGCGAGAATACGGAGAAAAATATATTATCACAGCTTGATGACGAAATGCAAAAAGTTTTAAAGTCCAAATTAACTGATCACGATAAATGGGGGCAGTGCAACCAAGTGTTACAAAGATTCCTTCATTTCACAAACCAGGCACGGCAGCCAATCAAGCAGTAACAGCCTATCAAATGCCGTTATTTTATCTACACTTCCCAAAACTTTTAAGAACAAATCTGAAGTTTTTCTACGCATTTTGAGTGCTTCAAACGATGTGAGCTGGGATCACAAGGGTACCGTTACTATAAAGGGTGAAATTTTACCGGCGTCTAATATAGTCGATTTAGTTTACGCCACTCTGAGGCCTCGAAAAACTATTAATCCACCCGGACGCCTACACTTTGCTGATTACATCAAAGACCTTAACGTTGCTCATGTGCTGCTGCCTAAACCTAAACAGCAAAAAGTGCCAGCCCCGACTGGTACTACAGGAAAAACCGAAATGGAAACTGATAACTGCGAGTCCGATTTAGAATATAAATTAAAAACACCAGCTACTCATCCAAGTCCACATCAAAAAGGTTCAGTCAGAAGAACGCCGATAAGGAAACGCCTCCAAAAAAGGGCCGTTAGAAAAATGCCTCTAAGGCAGATGTCATCAACATCAAAAACGAAGGGGATTTTAGATTGGGAGCATCTTAAACTTTAAAATGACACAATGAAATTCTGATTTTATTACTTGCAGCCTTTTTAATTTGAAATGTTGTGCACCCCAAACTACAGTTTTGTAAATTGCTAGCGAATTTTTAGAAAATAAGCCCTTCAGCTGTACATTTATTTTTATATTATTAAGTATTATACGAAATAAGAACAATATATTTGTTTATTACAAGGTGTTTGTGTTTTTTTATTTCTACTCTGCTTTTGTTTTTCACGAATCTGCAATAATTACAAAATCTAAAGCTAATATTTTTATTAAGTCTGTAAGTAGCAGGTATGTTTTATATTACTACTCTCCTTTAATATGTGCGTCGTTTTAAGTTGACGGTTAATAGACTCACTTTGTAAGCTTCGTAAGCTCTTTATCTTCTATAGTCTTCTATTCGCCAGATCTCTGCTACAGCTATGCTCGTTGTGGTTGACAGCAAATCCTTGTGTAGTAGTTGATCGATGCACTTTCATATTTCACACTAATTTTTTTCTATCACACTATTTAGGTGTATGACAATATAAATGTGTACATACCAGTACAGTAATGTCTAAAATTGACTATTAAATTCGATTTAAAATAGGACTTGTGCCAGTTCAAATTATATTTTTGTTCAACCCATTTTGTTCTGTTTATTTTCAAACTACCTGCCAAAACCAATGGTTATCAAACAAATGATAATACAGTTTTCTTTTATTACTTATTATGACTTTTCTAATTGTCATAATTCATATTTTTAGGTTAATAGTTTTATATTGTGTATGTCTCCAACTACATGACCAAATATGTAAGAACCAAACTCCTATATTACATCTTATAACAATAATTATTTCTTTCAGACAAGTCCCGACTAATTCGTATTAAAATAGCAACCAAAACTGAATGAACTATTTACAAATGATTATTCTACTCTTTGCCTGTTGTAATAATTCCTGTATATTATCACAATCTTCTTATCGTTTCCAAGGTCTTTCAGGAATTTTACTTTTCGTTAATGCTATAGAACTGATTTCTGTTACTGAGTTAGGCGTTTCATTTATAAATTCTTCGACTTGCTTTATGTAACCCAAGCATTGTGTTTATTTGAGTGTTGCATCTTTTAGCTGGAAATAATCTCACATATTTAGTAAATACATGTAGTATTACCATAACGTTCTTAAAACCAAGGCGCTAACACAAGAACAAAGGGGGCTCTGTTTTACGAGCTCGGCACGCGGAAGGAAGTCGCTGACTCTTTGGGCTTCAGGCTTGAAGCATTTGTGATCAAGATATGTACGGGGAGCACGCTTCGGGCACCAAAATCGTGTTTAAAATAATTTGTATTCATATTCGGCAATTATATGTCTGTTGTTGACACAACTTGGTTTTAATGCAATTATAATTTAAGAATCCATCTTGTTAAAAATGGATACAAAGTCTTGTGTTATATCCAAATCAAATAGAAGTCATCAACTTGGAGCTGTTTTAATATTCCAGATAATTAATACATCCAACAGAGTTCCCACTTTAACATGTGCCAACTCAACAGGTCTCAACAAGTCTCACAACTACATTCCCAGACAATGACGTCACCACCACATCCTGTGAAAATTCTCAGAAAATTATAATGGAGGTCATTGACCCTCCTCATTAGCTGCATTCAGCAAATTCCCAGACAATCACATTCGGTGTAAATTCCCCAGACGCTTACATCCGTTTAAACAAGTCCTCAGAAAATCGTACAAACGGTACATAACCGCTAAAAATCTATACGCCATGCCTCGGAAACGACATAGCTTACGAAAAAGGACAATGATTTTCGGAACCTGGAATGTGCAAGGAATCTCAACGAAGCATAATATATTAAAACAGCTGTAAACATACCGTCTAGATGTCTGTGCATTGACGGAAATAAAAGAAAAGGAACCGATATGGAAGAAAAAGGTAACTACCTCCATATATATAGCGGACTGAATAAAGAGAAAAAAGCCAGAGCAGGAGTTTCGATCGCAAACCTTAAGAAATACAAGAATTCCATAAAAGATTGCGAATATGTTAACGAACGAATTCTAAGAATCAGCTTAAAATCTACAATAGAGAATTAGAAATAGTTGCAATGTATGCCCCTACTGATGATTCAAACCAAGACGTAAAAGACGAATTCGAAGAAACACTTGCAGACGTTATCACAAAAATTAGTAGCAGGAAGGAAATTATCATGATGGGCGACTTCAATGCTAGGACAGGGTCAAAAGTAAACAACAACATAATTGGTAGATACGGCGAAGAAGTGGTTAATGAAAATGGTACTAGACTTATAGGACTATGCGAGACACTCGCTGCGAGTAATGAATGGCTTCTTCAAACACAAACTTATTCACAAATACACATGGATCCAACCAACCCGTCAGCTGAAAACTATTATTGACTACATAATTCTAAAACAAGAATCAACAATTATGACAACAGACGTACGGGTATTTAGAGGTGTAGAATGTGGGTCAGACCACTTTCTACTCCGAGCAAATGTATGCTTCGTATTCTTACCAAAAAATCAGCCAGAAGAAAACCTAAGCTGGAGAACAACGTTGTACAACAGTGAAATACCCGAAATATAATGTTGATGCCCTACATGATAACTCAATATCATTTCTGTTCAAGTTATGATTAAGTCAAAAAATACTCGAAAAGTGGAACAACCAAAATACAGTAAACGGCAAATATGAATTAATAGAACAATGTCTGCAAGAGGCCGCTTTTGAAGCCCTAAGGGAAAAACGCCCATATAAGTTTCGGCACCCCTGGTTTACGGAAGATTTAGAACAAAAAAACGACACTAAAGAAAGAAGTTTATCGAAAGTGTCTAAGCACTAATTGCCCAGAAGACAGAAAGGCTTATATAAGAATACGAATGGAAACCAAAAAAGAGGTCATTAAAGCAAAAGAAAACGGGGCTAAAAAATGTGAAGAAATAGAGTCTCATGGGAGGAAGTAAAAGTAGAGAAGTCTGGAAAATAATATCAAATACAAGACAAAACGTACAGGAAATATGCCGATTACCCCTAGTAGACATCAAAGAGTGGGAGAAGTACTTCAAGGATCTACCTCCGCGCTAGATAACCAAGAACAAGCAGAAGAAATAAAGGTTGAGGAAATAGAGATAGCGCTAAGAGGAATGAAAAATAGCAAAGCTCCTGATCCAGCAGGTATTCCAATTGAGCTTATTAAACATAGCACAGCGCAAGCAAAAGAAAATATAGCAGAAATATTTAATGCTTGCCTCAAAGGAGAAAGTGAGATACCCTTGGAATGGAAAAAATCAATTGCTACACCTATTTTTAAGAAGGGGAACAGGAAAAATTATAGAGGCATCAGCGTGACAAGTTCAATTGGGAGACTGTATGGACGTATAATAAAGAAAAGAATAGAAATGGAGTGGCAGGATACTGAGGATCAGAGTGGACTCAGGGCTGGGAGATCGTGTACAGATAATATCTTCTGCTTAAGGCAACTGTTGGAAAAGAGCTCAGCAAGGAACCTAGAAACTCACTTGGTATTTGTAGATTTAAAGAAGGCATATGATACCGTACCTAGAGGGAAAATTCTTGAGTTGTTGCAACAAACAGCAATTAATCGAGATTATATCCAAACAATAAAAAAGCTCTATACCAATACAACAGCATTGGTGAAAGTAGAAAACACGACTTCCGGGGTCTTCCCGACATCGAAAAGGCCATTGCAAGGATGCTGTCTGTCACCCACCTTATTTAAAATTTATTTGACGTATGTCCTTCAACACTGGACAAGAAAATGCCGTACAATGGGGATACAAGTAAATAACTCTTACCTGTTTATGTTACTATTTGCTGACGATCAAGTGGTTATCGCAGCCGATAAAGATGACGCCAGCTATATGATGAGAAAGCTGAAGGAAGAGTATCAAAAATGGGGGTTAGAGATAAGCTTAGAAAAAACTGAATATTTAGCGGTAGGGGCGGACGGTGAGGATCTAGACCTAGAAGGAGAGAATGTAAGAGCTTGCAATGAGTTTAAATACTTAGGTGCAATCTTTGATAAAAGCTCCAATTGCGACAAAAACATAGAGCACCGATTGAATCAAGAAAAAACGGCTATTAAACAACTAAACAGCATATGGTGGAGCAAAGGAATACAAAATACAACAAAAAGACGAATCTATCAAACCATCGTAGAAGGAATTGTCCTGTACAACGCAGAAGTAAAAGAATACAGGCATTAGAGATGGACCCACTTAGGAGAAGTAGCAGGATATCTAGACGAAGTAATAAAAAGCATGATGAGAGTGGAAAGAGATATCATAGATCGGATAGAACAAAAAAGGTTGATGTGGTACGAGCACATCCAAAGAATGGAGGAGACAAGATGGCCAAAGCAAATGATGCCTTATGTACCACCAGGGAAACGAAGAAGGGGAAGACCAAAAAGGTCATGGAAAGAAGGTGTGGAGAAAGCCATAAGCAGCAGACAACTCGAGGAAGAAAACGTATATGATAGAAAAGTATGCCGAATCGGATGCAGGACACGGCGATTGCTGTAAAAAACCTGTATAATAATAATATAAGTCTGAAGAAGTCTGACATCTGGCAACGCGCAAATATAGTCCATATTAACACCTGCGCAGAATTTACCGTTAAATCTAAACTAGTTTATTTGTCCTGCGCAAAATTAGAATTAACCGCCAAAATGATGCGCACATCTGCGCAAAAACCCCGCGCAGACACTTTCGCAGAATTTGAATTTATTGTCAAAACCTGCGCAGTGACACATTTTGGTTCAGAACCCGCCTAACTACACTACTTAAGTAACCCTGAATTATTGATCACATCAAACGTATGATAAAATTAAGAAATAAAGCCCTCAAGGAATACAAAAAATGTTTAACTGTACCCAAGTGGGAATATTATAAATCGCTAAGGAATTTGGTCACTTCTTCTATCCGCAGAGAAAAAAGTGCATATCTGGAGTATACGTACACTAATGATAACGTAAAAGATATTTGGAATATTTTTTTAAATTTAAATATATATAATAAACACAAAAATGACACTACCAATCTTGCTCCTAACTTACCAAATCCTGATCTAATGAAAAACTTTTTTATTAAATCCGTAGAGTCAGAAGCCTCCAGATCCAGCATTACTGCGTTGCTGTGTTGATAAATGAGGACTTTAAGTTGTTTACAGTTTCTGATAGGGAAGTAGACCGAATTTTAAAATCAATTAAATCTAAGTCTCAATGTGCTGACATGATCAATATTACTAAGTTGAATTACTATATGCCTCATTTGTTGCCCTACTTCACACATATAATAAATTCTTGTATTACTACTTCCTCTTTTCCTAATATCTGGAAAGTAGCGCTTATCCTACCTATCCCTAAGTCACAGGGGCCCAAAAATATAAAGAATTACGTCCTATAAGTTTCTTTCCACTTTGTCTAAAATTTTAGAAAAAATTGTTGATTTACAACTGCGAAGCTACTTAACTAAATATAATATTCTTCCTAAGTTTCAATCATGTTTTAGAAAAGATTACCGTTGTACCTACCACTGCCTTGCGGAATGTCACTGACGACATTTTTAAAGCCACTGATAATAACAAACTCATAGCACTTGTGCTAATTGGCTTTAGCAAAGCATTTGACCTCTTAAATCATGAACTTTTACTGGCAGCTTTACACTACATTGGATTGGAATCTAATACTGTTGCATTTTTCCGTTCATATCTAACTAATCGTTTTCAACAAGTAATTCCTAACAATCAAGTATCCTCTTCTCTTGAAATTTAATCTGGCGTTCCACAAAGTTCGATATTAGGTCCTCTACTCTTTTCAATTTACACCAGTAATTTATTTCCTTCTCTTAACATTTTTTTTCACAATATCACCTGCAGACGATACACAGCTGTACATAGATCTCATTTTTTTCTGTTGTTCTGCTGAAGTAAACAATGCAATTTCTCAACTTTACAGAAATCTAGCTAGGTTAGTAGAAATATCAAAAAACATTGTCTTAAGAATTAATGCAACTAAATCAACCTGCTTACTTTTTGGGAAACAAAAACCTAGAACTAAAATTCAGAATTCATTTGAAATTCACATAGACAGCAAACACGTACCTTTTATTAATTCCGCTAAAAATTTGGATCTTATAATCGACAGTAATTTAAGATATAAAGAGCATGTCACAAAACTAATTCAGAGTGCTTATAGTAAACTGAAAATCCTACTTAATAGAAAACTTAAACTTATGTTATGCAAATCTCTTGTATGATCTATCTTTAATTTTGGCGATGTTGTTTATAGTAGTTGCTTAGACAATGTAGATATTCGCCGAATTCAGAAAGTTCAAAATGCTTGCCTTTTTTTAGTTTCAGTTTCTTAATTTTAAGCCGTTTGAGAGCGTGTGGCAAGCTGGTAAAGGGCTTGCGCCAGCAGTCGGCAGATAGGGGGTTCGAGCCCCACACCTGGACATTGGTAACATGGAACGCTCTCCGGTCATCATACCAACATCTTTGGTGGTCGTGACACCTGTGAGGGCATTCTTCCCTAATTCAGTGGGTTAGGCTAGCCACCTACCCCGGCCGCGGCTTACAAAACCGCACTCAGTGTGTGGAAGTAACAGGCGCTCACCCTATATTAAGAGGAAGAAGAAGTTGTAAGCCAGGTCCACATGGTAGACCAGCTGTTCGTATTTGTATGAACATGCCAAATGTGAACCTTTTAACCATCGCCAAATAATCAAGTATCTGTACGAATTTCTAATTTGTTTTCAAGGTCCGGTTAATAAACAAATAATTATTATTTTATCAATAACTTCACATTAAAATGATCAATTTTATACCAACAATTTCCAGTAGCTTAAAAGAATTTGAAGCATAAAGCAAAAACGTTTCACTTTATTTAATATTACTTTACAACATTTTGCAATTATGAACGTAATTTGTAATAAAATTAACGTCAAGCAGGCCAAGATACCTATTTTTTACAGTACTGCAAAAAATACAGCTAACCCATATTAAAAATTACTTAAATCCAAATTACAGTTTAATACTAATCGTCAAAGTCAGATAAGCGGGTTATAATTGACTATTCAACACTATAACATATAAGCCAATCACTGTGCAGACATTTGCTTTTTCCAACCAATAACAGCAGTATATCACTGAATATTGGGCACCATGCAAAATATTCACAAAACAATGTACGTACTCAAAAAATAAATAGCCTTGTTGCGAAGTAACGCTTAGCAACGATGCTCTGTCCTTAGTGATATCGCTAGGTTACGTAACACTAAACCCCAACAAACAGTGTGGCTTGTGTGTTTTGAAAGTATTCCGCTGAATTTAATTGAGAATGAATAATTATATTAATTATTGGATTATTTTTCAATAAAGTTAATCGTTATGTATTAATATTGTTAAATAGTCGTCCCAAATACCACTCGAAGCGGATATATATTTTTTAAATATTTTGCCACTTCCATAGAAATTATTGCAAATTTCACTCAACAAAATCACATTTAAATGTCACTCGCCTTCGGCTCGTGACATTTTTGATATGATTTTGTATCGTGAAATTTAAACGCAATAATTTACATGGAAACGACAAAATATTTGTCAAAAATATATCCACTACTTGTGGTATTACCCTTGAATATTTATTAATGCAAAAACTCTTAATTACAATATAAATAATGAAAATGATAATTGAACCAAGGAGTGCTAAATTATAAAATAAAAAATGATAATATGATAGCAAACATGTTACGTGTATATAGTTGGAAAAGTAAAATTAGAAAGTATTTTAATTATAAATAAAATGTAGGCACTTATTGGTTATTGCTACACTAATTATGAAAAAGACACCACATTTACAATTTCTAACATACAGAATATATACAACTAATACAAACATGATACATATACAAGTTTTACTGCAATACTTCTACTCTTCTACATATGATTCCACGTAAGTTATTAACTTATCCATATACCTGACCAAATCATGTTTTTTTACTGCTTTAAATTCATATTCAACAGAGGATAAGGTTTGCGCTCTTGTATGTATCTGCATATTTTTCCTCTGTATTTAGCCTCATAGGTCTCATTAAATTTCTGTGTTGTTTTATATTTACTAAAAGAACACCAATAAAAATTATTCATGTTAGCTTCCCTGAAAGCTATCTAATTACTGTTTTTAGTTGACTTTAAATTAGCTGGATGTATAAGCTTTTAGTGTATAACATCAGCTAGGAGCTTCTTACACTAAGATTTCTAGTCAGTATGTGTCTTTACATGTTCAGCCAAAGTGGATTTGGTTGCTGCTTGAAATTCACAAATTGAACATGAATAAGGTTTTTCTCCTATATGTGTGTTTATATGTTTAACTAAATCACTTTCTTGAGCTGCTATATATTTGCAAATTGAACACCGATAAGGTTTCTCTCCTGCATGCGTCTTCATATGTTGAACTAAATCATCTTTTCGTGCTGTTTTATGCTCGCAAATTGTACATGAATGAGGTTTCTTTCCTGTATGCGTCTTCATATGTTTAACTAAATACTCTTTTCGTGCTGCTTTATACTCGCAAATAGAACACGAATATGGTTTATCTCTTGTATGTGTCTTCATATGTTTAACTAAATCACTTTTTTGAGCTGCTTTATATTCGCAGATAAAACATGAATAAGGTTTCTCTCCTGTATGTGTCCTTACATGTCTAACTAAGTTAGTTGTTTGTGCCGTTTTATATTCGCAAATAGAACATGTATAAGGTTTTTCACCTGTATGCGTCTTCATATGGTCCAGTACGGTACGTTTTTGTGCTGATTTATATTTGCAAACAGTACACGAGTAAGGCTTTTCTCCTGTATGAGTGTACATATGAGTAACTAAATTGATTTTCTGTGCAGTTTTAAATTCGCAAATAGAACATATATAAGGTTTTTCCCCTGTATGCGTCTTCATATGATCCAGTACGGAACGTTTTTGTGCTGATTTATATTTGCAATAAGTACACGAGTAAGGCTTTTCTCCTGTATGGGTGTACATATGAGTAACTAAATTGATTTTCTGGGCAGTTTTATATTCGCAAATAGAACATATATAAGGTTTTTCCCCTGTATGCGTCTTCATATGGTTCACTACGGTACGTTTTTGTGCTGATTTATATTCGCAAAAAGAGCATGCATAAGGTTTAACTCCTATATGTCTCTTCATATGTATAACTAAAGCACCTTTTGCAGCTGCTTTATACTCGCAAATAGAACATGAATATGGTTTTTCTCCTGTATGAGGTTTTATATGTTTAACTAAATCAAATTTTTGTGCTGTTTCATATTCGCAGATAGAACAGGAATGAGGTTTTTCTCCTGTAGTATGCGTCTTCATAGGGTTCACTAAATCACCTAGAAAATGAATAAGGTATCTCACTTATATTGTTCTTCAAATGCTTAACTAACTTACATTTCCCTGAAGTTTTATCTTCAGAAATTGAAGATGTGTAAAATTGTTCCGTATCAGTTGTAATATGTTCCAAGAAACTACTCTCGTCTTTTGCTCCATATTCATAAACCTCGCAAAGTAACTGTTCTTCGATGTTACTTCCACTTGCTGCACACGAATCAAGCAGTTCATCCTTTATATCAACTTCCTCCTGTTTAATATCTAATTCATGATAAGCTGTGTTATCGATAGTATCTTGAATGATCTCTTGCCGAACATGAAGTTTGCGACCACTTTACCTTCATTTTTTATCAGTGGTTGAAAAACATGTTAGTTATTGCATTACATTCAACTAATTCATGTTCTACGTTCATTATTGCAACAAAAATGAAAATTCGGATTTAATAAATTCAACATTTGAAAATATAATTTACAGCTGGTTATGTTAATTTAAAATATATTAACAAGTTTTCTAGTCTGAGTCTAATATTCTTACATGGAATAACATGAAACTCAAAGAAGTAACTCGTCCAGAAACTGGGCTAGTAGTAAATATAGCACTGCCTTACTATAACACACTACCATGAACCACCGTTACTATCTACCAAGATTGTTTAGGTCAAACAGAATTCAAACGAACTATAGGAGTATAAGAGCTGCGTTCGGAAAGGTATCTCTGACAGCTCAGTTTCCTGGAAATCATTCCCAGAAAGAGATCGATAATAGCCATCGGCGCGGGTGGAAGTGAGATGAATAAACGATTCGGGAAACAGAGCTGTCAGAGGTATCTTTCTGAACGCTGTATAAAGCGTGTCGCCTTAAATTCATACATAGTGGTTCAAGACAATCTATACAAAATTTAAAGACTGGTATTTCCAATAATAATTAGTGAATTCAAGTATTTGTTTGAAAAACGAAATGCTTATGCTTTGGAGATTGAAAACATACCTTACTTGCGATAATAAACCGTTTCAATTCGCTTTTATTTCACTTTTAATAAGGGCCATGCGAAAACCTGAGTTTTTAATAACTTACTATGCATCTGACGAAGAAGAGCTCAGGTCATCAATGCTGTCTGTGTGGAATAAGTTTAAAAAAATGTCTCGTCAAATCAGCATTAATAGTTTGTTTTACCATTAACTGACGTTTACAGAATTGTCATACATGATTCTGTTTTGAGGTTAGGTATTCGATTCTAGTTTTCTTTTAGATTTTTATTGATATCAATATATTTTAATATTTACTTCATTTCATTTTATTATAATTAACTTAGAAAATACAATGATAACTTACAGTGTAGAAGTTGTTACACTAAAAGAACACCATCCATTCGAAATTGAAATCAGCTTAAATATTATCAAGCAACATAATTAGAATTAACATTAATAAAACGTCAGAACACCGGGAGAACATTTTTAAGACGAAAGCATTCCACTGTCAGTTCCAGTTGCTACTAAAGTCGTTAATTATAAATTGCAACAAACCCTAAGTATTTATGCAACATACGGTACTTTGAAGATATGCCAGTTGCATAACCGTTGCTTAATAATTTTGTCATGGTGAGGCCATTTGAAAAATTTTCAAATATAAAAGAAAAAGCCATTCCAGTGTATGTTTTTTTTAAACAATTTTACCTTGCCGGCGTCCACCGACGAATAAGTTGGGCGTTCTTCCCAAGCTTTGGAATTTACAAATTCAATGCTCCTTCTGTAAGAATTAAGATTAAACTAATTCCACATTCAATTATATTGGAATGGTTTTTCAGGCGAATAGATGTATTTACGATGGGTTTGTTAATTATAGAAAATCAGTTATAATTCTAACTGGTAGGTAGATACTTCCTGAATCTGTTCTAATGGGTATTTTCCAATTCAGCTTTTTTTCGTTTGTTGATGCTATTGGAGGCGGTGATTCAAGTTTTTGTTGAACACACGGCGTCTCTGCAAGACTTTCCGAGCGGCTGGGCTGGAAGTGTCTGCAATGACGGACTTGAAACGGAGGCTATAACGATACCTTATCACAACCTCCGGCTTTGTCATTCTTTCGATGGACATGCGTTGAATTCACAAGATATTCAGCTTTGTAGGCATGGCAGCGGTTCTTGGGGGCATCATAGTAGCTGGTCGAGCCTCTGTACTAGTGTAGGTCTTCAGTTTCCCCAAGAATGAACACCGCCCCCTACACCAACAACTAGGAATATGCTGAAATTATGAATCGGTCTAACACGTATGGCATTTCTCTCCTCTCACCATATGTAACTTGCTTGTAAAGCAACAGAAGTAAATTCAATTATCATTTTACGTTGCTGTTGGGAGCACAGAACAAGGCCGCTTAGGTAACCGTAGGTTATGTCAGATAAATTTAATTTTAACTTTAAAAAGGTTAATGTTATACTACTGGTTTCACTATTCACTATTTGGATGCATAAGGTCTAGGCATGTGGAGTACCTGGAGTACCAGAATTTTCTAGAATACTACTGGTTTACCAACACAATTGATGTTTCTTACACACAGGAACATTAGACGGATTACATTTGCGATTTTTATATAGGTTAAATACTATAAGAAGCTCTTTAATTTCTCTTATTCACTTAAAATTTTAAAAATAAAAGAAAAAGTAAACAGTTTTGATTAATAATTATATTTACATAAATATTTTTTTTAAATTAATATAATTTCAATTCCTTATCTGCATTCTACGACATTCACTAATTGCCATCTATAACCATAATTTCGACCATAAGATGCATGCTTGAGTATATATTTATTTATGTATATATTATCCTATAATTACAATTAAAATTGTTGGCGGCCAATACTTTGTCTTTCTTAGTGTGAGCCTAAAACCTTTATGCAAAAGTGAAGTAAACAAAAATCACCAGAGTGAAAATGCGACTTTCACTCTGATGATGCAAGCTGCAAAGTCTTGCGAAACGTTAGTGAATATGGATGCACAAACAGCAAAAAGACCAAATCTGCCTAAGTATCCTCGTTCTCAAAATACTCTAACAACACGAGCCACCAAAGAGCATGGCCATCGCGCGGGTTTTTGCTCGACTTCAGAAGGTGTAAGGCACATTAAGCCAGAAAATGCTGGGTGTTCATCTACAAATACTACGCGGTCTAGGCCGAAATTCTATGTTAAGAAGAATAATCTATCATATTGACATTAGATTGTTAACTTTATTTAATCCAAATGACACAATAAATCAGAGGCGTACTCAACATTGTGGTATGGAGCATTATTCTTGAATGTTAAATAGAATTGCGGAACTGTTACCAGTATTAATTTTAAAAATAAGTTTTTCTATTTCTATGTCGACCATTGGTTCCCGTTCTATAAATTCTTTTTTGAATCGTTTGGAATGTTCGCGACGTTATTTTCACTGCTCCGACGAGAATTGTTAAAAAAATATATCGCACAACGTTATTAGCACGTTGAAATTAAATTTGACATTTCTAGACGCCACATATTCTTTTAATGCCGCCCACGCCAACTCAATGGGGTTTAAATCAGGATGACAAGGCGGCAATCTTATAACGCTGTGATCTTTTTCCCAAAATAATTGGTCTATTTTATATGTTTTAAACCTTGGCTTATAGTCTTTAATTAGATTATAAAGCTGAGGCTTCGTCAAATAGGTTTTAAATGATTCATTTTTATTGCTTAGCCAGTTTTTCATTTCTTATTTTCTTGTAGCAGAAGTCGGACATTTTTCTATTTGTGGTATAGAGCATTATCAATAATCATAACGCTATTGGGTTGTAAATTGGGAATCATCTGGTTATTTACCCGTTTTCGCAATTATAATAATTCGTTGCGTCATGATATGTTTTGAGCAACTAGATTTCGACCGAGCATACGCGCCTGTTATAAATCCATTTTCTCGAACAGCATTTGCAATTATTAACATGTCTCCTTTCGAAATACATTTTCTAAACTCTTCATTGGATCCATCACTCCAAGCTTTTTGATGGTTGTGGTTTGAATGAATGTAAGTTTCATCCATGTAAATAATTGGCTGTCCTTCGTCTCTAACTGTCCTCATTTTTTTCAAAAATTTGATGCGCAGATGTCGTATCTCTTGTTTCTCCATTAAAACTTTTCTATTATTTCTAGTAGAAGCCGGGTAGCGCAGTTGGGAAAGTGCTAGACTTGCATTAAGCAAGTCCTCGGTTTGAATCCTGCAGGGCCGAAATTTTTTTGCAGCCTTGGCGATTAGAATCGGGCTCACAGGCCCAAGAGATAGAGTAACAGGATCCACATATCACCAAGACACACATCTAACACACAATGGTTGCTACGCAAGCGCATATGGCACGCTCCAGCGTTGTAACTCGCAACTCGGGGCAAGTTGAGCACTATATCGCCAAATGCTAGTGTACAAAGCACCAGCATATACACCGCTAAGGTAACAAGAGGTTAATGGTTAATGATAATACTAATACATTATTTTTAGTCTTTCGCCAATAAATATCAAGTTTATTCATCTCTTTGCGTAAACTATCCAAGCCGCCCATATAACCTGCATCGGCTGAGAATTTTGTAAGAATCTTGGAAACTGTCGGAACTGTTTCTCAGTTACATGGAGATTATGTATAGTCCTACGCAAAATACAATGGCCAGCTTAGTCCAACATTATTTTCGTTGTTATATTACTTCGCTTTTTATTTAGAGTAGAAAATGAAGTTTTATTCCCAATTTTGGTTTTATGCGCTTCACTTTTAATGCGTATAATCGTACTCTTACTTACGCCCGTTACAGCTACAACACGTTCCATGATCTAACAAATTAGTAAAAATTAGAATAAGCTTTACACTTATAAGTTAATTTTATTACAACAAGAATTTAATTACTACCTCAGCTAAATTAATAGTTGGAGTTCCAGCAACGGCTTCTTGCTCCAAAAATTGCAATATATTGCTTAACATGTCACGGCTTTGTCCACGAATAATTTTAAATTTTATTTTACTAGTGAAAATCATTTTGCTTTTCAAAACAGAATTAACAACACAAACAAAAATAGCAACAATAACAATAGCAATAACAAAATAACACAATTAACAAAATCAACAGCAACAGCAATTTTCACACTTTAAAACTCAAAGAATCTGTCATAATATGACGTTAGTTAGTATTTGTTGTGGGGAGAGTGATGTTAAGCAAGTAGGCCTTCATTGGCCCTTTTTGCCAACACCGTGAACAAGGTCTAGGCATGCAGAGTACCAAGTACCTTAGTTCTACTTAGAATTTTGCCGAGACTAAGGAGTTTCAACCCTAGCAAGGGATCTTTTACATGCTACACATCGTAGTAACATGGGACGCACGGCTTTACATCACTTCCGAATGATGGCACTCTGTTGAGGTTTTCATCCCCATTTTAACTTTTTTTTAAACCTCACAGAGATGGGGGATCGAACTCTCGACCCTTAGATCAGTAGCCGGAATGCACTGAGCTATGGATCCCGGCTGTCATATGACGTTAGTCACTGAGCAAACGGAATTCCTCTACCCACCGCTAATGATTATGTACTTTCTTATAAGGGAGTTTATTTTAATGGTTAACATAAGAATTTCGTTTCTATGCCAGCATTTAATCATACAGGTCACTTCCATGGTTACAAATGAGACCAATAGATTAGGGCGTGTATTTTACGAGTTAACATAGGAACGATTACCTGTCAATAGCCCAACTAAAAGTTATCCTAATGTATAAAACTGAAGAGAAGATACAACTTCTGAGTTGTACCTAGGTATCTACTTTTTAGTTGAATACTTACATTTCGGTAAAAAATAAAGTTTCTTATTAGCAAAGTACCTAATTTAAATTCGTATGTTAACTCGTAAAATAAACGCTCTGATCTATTGGTCTCTTTTGTAATAATGGAAGTGACTTGTATGATTAAATGCTGGCATGGAAACCAAACTGCTATGTTAACCATTAAAATAAATTCACTGTATTACGTTTGTTTGTTTGTTAATGGAGGTCTATGCATGCAGAGTACCAGGTACCTTAGACACCGACTGCTTTGGTCATATGGTCAAAGTCCTACTTAGAATTTTGCTGAGACTAAGGAATTCCAACCCCAGCAAGGTACATCGTAGTAACATGGGACCCACGGCTTTACATAAATTCCGAATGTTGGCATTCTGTAGAGGCTTTCATCTGTATTTTTTTATTTTTGAAAATTTCACCGGGGCCGGGAATCGAACTTGCGGCACTATGATCAGTAGCCAGGATGCTTACTACTGAGCTACCGACCCCGGATTATATTACGTACGAGTCCTAACAACTATATGTTCGGCCGCTTCATAATTTTTATCTATTTTTTTTCTCAATGTATTGTTACTCGTAATAGCTATTTATGCAACAAGTGCTAAAAGTTGATGTTAATTCACGAGACATGAAAATTATGAAACGAAGCCGAAGGCTGAGTTTCATAACATGTCGAGTGCAATAACACTTTTAGCACGAGTTTGCATCAATATTTTTTCTACTAGGTACCTTAACTTTTTTTTAATATTAATCCATAAATGTCGATTTAAAAAAGGTTTGTATTTATGGCAGTTATAATTTTAGTCATAATAAAGAGATGGCCTTGACGCGCAGGTGAATGTTTGTGGAGCCAGTACTGACAAAGTAAGTTATCAAAGTTAATTATTAATACTACAGATCTGACGGTATTCATTGCATAACGCTTTAATTATTTAAAAAACACTTTACCTCTAACGCAAGAAGTAACTAGAATAACTTTACAACCTCACTTCCAGTTCGAAATTGTAGTTTTATAACTTCACTTCACTTTATAACACATGTGCTAAAAGTAAACAGCTGATCTCTTTAAACACGCTAAATTATAAAACGTCACTTTTAGTGAAAAGGCTAGAGCTAAAAGGCGTACTTTTAGTGGTGGTCGTAGAAAAAAATACATTTATAAATGTATATTTTTAAATTTTAAAATCACAATGATTCTGACTACTTTATGATGATAAAATATAACACAAAATAAAATTTTTTGTTTGTAAAAAAATATTTTATTGAACTAAAACCGACAATTAAATGTTCGGCCAAAATAAAATTTCATAATAAGAAGTAACAATTTAACAATTTAATACTGCATAACAACGACTTGTGCTGCAATTAATGCTCGAATTCGTTTAGGCATGGAATGTACAAGAGATTAACCCTCTTCTACTGTCACTGAGTCCCATACCTCTTCAAGTTTAGCCCTCAAACCTTCCTGAGTTCTCTATGGATTGTTTCATTCTGTACCAAAGGGTTTCGATGACTTTTAAGTCTGGACTGCTGAAAGACCAATCCAATACTGTCACGGAAATGATGTCGATTTTCCTGAGAATATCGACGTCGCCGAAGATGTAAATGGATACGACTTCAGTTACGAATTACCAGAATCATTCCCAGAATTACAATATGAGATGCAAGATTCGCTACAAGAAGAAGAAGAACATCAATTGAATGACATCACAAGGCGTCGAATTGTAGACATCGGTTACCTTTTTAAGGCATTAAAATCATTAAAGCATGAAAGATTCGGGTGTTCGTTTTTCGACATGGATATTACTAATGAAACACGTAAAGGATTTATGTCCATATTTACCATAAAATTTCCAATGTGTAAGAAAATAGAAACGATTTCAACCGAAAATCCGAAATCTCATCGTATGAACATTAATTTATCTGCAGTTTCCGCCACTGTATGTATAGGTGCAGCATATGCACAATTAAAACAATTTTCAGCAGCAAGTGCAACTTATGGAGTGTATCATAATCAGATATCTGATATTTATAACCAAGCAGCGATTCAAGCAATGAGGCAAACTGATGAACAAGGAAAACAAATTGCTACAGATTTTGGAGAAGTTGACGCTGAAGAGTACGAGAATATTGCAGTAGTGGCCGACGGAGCCTGGTGTAAATGATCGTGTCGCACCAATTACAGTGCCTTATCAGGTGTGGCGTGCATAATCTATGTTCGTACAAAAAAATAGTAAATTGTATGTTAAGAGCTGAAAGTGCATTCTTGCCGCTTGCGCATGAATATTGCTGGTTGAGACGAAGTCGAAACCAGCAATCATGCAAAAGCGGCAAGCGCACTTTTAGCTCGAAACATACATACTATTTTTTCGACGACTGAGCATATTATTAAAGGAAAATATCGTTTTATCGCAAAAATTAATTGACAATCAAGTTAACATTACTCGCGCAGTCTATATGACATGTGACGCGATTATTTCCACAAATGACGGGCGTTGTCAAGGAAACATTCGGACGTGGCTACCTATTTTGTTCACGCGGAAACCCAAAACGCTCGGCGAGCGGCAAAAAGATGAAAACGCACGCTCAGCGGCAAATGTCAACTTTCTGTTGTCAAATGACAGTGAGAAAAATCTACTTTCGATGTCAGTCGTCGAAAAAATAATAAGTGTCCTGAACACATATGTTACAGAAACTGGACCGGAACTTCTACTGCAATGAAAGCTGCGATAATCGTTGAAGAATTCCAGAACTCAGTAGCTCTGTACGGTAGGTATTAAATTTGTAAAATTGATAGGAGATGGTGACAGCAGCGTTTATAAAAAAATATTGGAATGCATGCCTTATGGTCCAACAACAGTTAACCAAAAATTGAATGAAAAAATATCATTTTACGGAACTATATCAACAAAATTAGAGAGTGTGTAAAAAAAAACAAAAACTGAAATACGTTTGAAAAATGCAATTTCCGAAAATGTACTTAGATTTCGAACAGCAAGTACCAAAGCCATCGAGTTTCGAAAGGGTCAAAACATTTCAACAATTGAAAAAATTAAAGAATTAGAACTCGATATCTTAAATGGACCTAATCATCTTCTGGGTGACCATAGCGGATGTGCAGATAGAAATTATTTTTGCACTGGTCCTAAAGATGTAGAACTAAATATGGTACCATATTTAAAAAAAAATGGAATGTTTGAAGATGTAATGACTGCTGTTCGTCGAGTGGCAAGTCAGTCTAATAGTTTGATTTACGACGTTACCAACAATTCTGCTGAATTGTACAATGCAAATGTTGCGATGTTTGTTGGTGGTAAAAGAGTTAATTTTGCCATCCGAAGATCTTATCAAAGTCGATGTGAGGTAGCAGTTGTAGCACACAATGAAGTAGAAATGCTTCACGAAGTGGTACAAACTACAGTCAAAACAATACCGGGCAAGTATACTCTATTGTACTGCGAAAAACAAAAACGAAAGCTGGAGCTTCGTAGGGAAAAGGGGAATTCCAAAAAAAAAGCCCAAAATAAAACAGTTTGTGGACGCGGATGCAAATTATGGTCCAGACGCTGCTAAATCCATTTCCCATATAGTGAAACAAGATATGCAGAACGTGCAGCAAATCTTCTTGCAAGGGTTATCGCAAAATATAATCATAATATTAGAAGAAATACTCGGGTTGCATAAAAGTAATCGTTGGTATGAAGAACGACGCAAAAGAGTTACGGCATCGAACTTTGGGCGTCTTTTCAAGTTGCGCCGTATAACCTCATGTGCTAATACGGTAAAAAATATGCTATACCAGCTGTTTTCAGGAAGTGCTGCTACCCGCTATGGTAACGACAACGAACACAGCGCAGTTGAAGTGTTTCAAGAAACGATGCAAATGACGGTTAATTCATGTGGCTTATTCGTCAGTGAAGATCATCCTTTTTAGTTGCATCATCCGACGGTTTAGTAAATGATAACACCATTATAGAAATAAAATGCTCTTAGACTGGGAAGATGTTTACGCCCATGGAAGGTGTTGCAAATAACAAAATAAAATTCTGTGAAATTCGAGGACAACTAAAGTTAAAACAGTGTGATAATTATATGTACCAAATTCAAGGGCAATTAAGTATAACAAAAAAGACCTTTGCTATTTTGTTGTTTGGACTCCCACCGGTATATCCGTGGAGATAATACACAAAGATATTTCGTTTTGGGAAAAAAATTTGCGAAAATTTGCTACCAAAACTAAAACAGTTTTACTTACACGCATTACTTCCAGAACTAATACATTCACGGCATGCACGAAAATTACCTATTTGGGAAACGTACCTACAGTAGGTTATTGTGTAAATATGTATATAAATTATAAACTGTATAAACTGAATGTATCTATATTTTATAATTAATCTTATGTCATAAATAAATGGTTACAATTTTCAATATACTTATTATTTGGTTCATATGTGTCATTCAAAACTTTTAGGAAGAAATTCCATACGTTTTTTATTGTTTTATGTGGAATGTTTGGAACACGATGTTATTCGTCTGTGAATAATAAGAGTGAAACAATTATAAAAACAAAATTAAAACATTTCGTAAACCAAGCTATTACTTACATCATTCATCAAAGATATCTTTCAACAAGAAGATTAGTATAATCCGCTTACATTTCTACCCTGCGAATACTTTTAGGTTTTACTGTCGATTGGTGTGTTGCCTATTTTGTATTACTTTTTGCAGTTTTGCTTCAACTTTGTTAGATCTTTTTTGAAATTAAAAACCTTTCTAGGGAACGTAGAAAAGTAGGTCGATAGATGAATGTCTTTGCAGTACTTAATATTAGAATGTTAAAGCGAAAAATATGCGGAATTTTTCTTTCTTTATGGTATATTCACAAAACGCCTGCATATCAAAGGCTATAACACATACAAATTTTCAAAATATCATGTTTTGGTCATTTACCATAGCACAAAGGATTACTGCACAGGTCTATCAACAGAATTTTTTTTCAACTGCTACTGTATTTTAATTATAATATGAAATCACTTAAATTCATACCGCAACGCATCTCGATTCTGTTACTAAACCCAAGCCTTAACGGTTCCGTTGATGAACTGCATATTTCCTACGTCCTTTGCGGACATACAACCCCATATCATAAGCCCCGAAGGAAATTTGACAGTACATTTTAAACAATCCTAATGAAACGCCTCTCTCTTGTTTCTAATTACTGTTTTTGATTATTTGTTTATTTTGGTACTCAGCCAACAGCCATTAGGCCAATTATAGGCGCTGTACATTTTATTATCCCCCACACATTCATCAAATTCGACTCATCACTAAAAATAATCGAATTCCACTACTTCTGTGTCCATGATCGCCGATCCTTACACCAAGTAAAACGTTTTTTTTTCGACGTTGGGTCAATAATGGGTTTTCTTTGGCCTAAAGTGTTTTATATTTTTATTCCTTTTATATTGAAAAAATTCACATTCATAAAATTACCTTATAAAAACGGAGGCCACTGTTATGTATCCACTTTCTACAAGTTTCCCTGGAAAGAGATAATCCTGTAGCCTCATTCCACTCAGCCGTTATTTCTACTAGCTTTCGTCTTTGTCGATCCGAAACTAAACACGGACGTTCTGACAGCCGTATTCATAGTCGTTCGCCAGCGGCTCGCCGGCGAGTCGCCGGAGTTTCGTTATGAATAGTATGTTGGCATCACTGTACGTCTATGTCAAATTCGAGGTTATCAGGTTAGGTTATGCCGTGTGGGTCCGGCGCAGGGCTTAGACCCGTAGAATAGTCCCACGGTATGTCCTGCCTGGCGTAAGAGGCGACCTAAAAGGACAGCACACACTTTTACACATACACCCAATAAACACATCTACACAACATGTACACGGGGGCAGGGAAGACCGGTATCTCCGTTTTTCAAGAAGTATCGAGGCGGGGCCCTGATTGGGTTGATCTGGCAGTGGTAGCTGGCTTAGAGACCAGGTATGGCACACCTAGGCCGACGCGTAGTATAGGGGCCCACCCTTTCCTAATCAGCGTAGGGGGCTGCCCTTTCAACCGTCGAAAAATCCCGTGGTATGTAGTAGTGCCAGGTGGTGCCTGGAATAGGGCCCTGCT
Source organism: Agriotes lineatus (assembly GCA_940337035.1). Lineage (NCBI taxonomy): Eukaryota > Metazoa > Arthropoda > Insecta > Coleoptera > Elateridae > Agriotes > Agriotes lineatus. The sequence continues at coordinate 105,224 of CALNHX010003991.1, read as the reverse complement.
TCGTATCTCGGGGGGCTTCGTCAGCGGCGGCCCAGACCTCCTAATCGGGACCAGCTCTGCCATGATACTTCGCGGAAACTGGTACACGGAGGACCCCAACCCCAAAGCAATCACTCATACTTCACGCACACTAACACAGAACAAGCACAAACAGAAACAAAATACACACCCCCCTTTAGAAAAAAGTATGAAATGGAACAAGATATGGATTATGATTCAAACGTGCCACAAAACACGGAGCACCCTAGCTCCAAAAAAGTAAAAGAGGAAGGCTCCGTAATAAATTCGGAGAAAGAGGAACTGCTTCTCGGGTCATCAGGCAGCGAATCCGAGGGAAAGACTAGCGTTTCCCCCATGGATAAAGCGGTTAGGGAGGCCCATCGCAAAGAGAAGCGAAAGGAAAATAAGCGGAAGACCAGAACGCCTAAGAGGCGAGAAGAGAAGGCAAAACGGAGGGAACTGCGGGAAGGCCAGGGTCCATCGGCCCAGGCAAGCCAGGCAGAACACTCTTCCCAGGAAGCGGCTGACAAGGGTCCTAGGGAAGCAAGTCCAGGCGACTCTCCAAAGAGTGGCCAGGGCCAGCAACTTAGGGGCCCATGTAAGCTGCAGAGACAGCCCTCGAGAAAAATAAGAGGTCCGGGGGCGAGGAGAGCAAAAGGGGCTGCTGCACGCAAACCCATAGAGCTCATCACGCACTCCATGGGACGAGTCAGGGTAACGGAAGGCCAACCAGGTCCTTCAGGTACCCGACCGACCATTAAGAGACCGAGGAGTGATGACACTCCCCCAGAGGCAGTAAAAAAAGGCCAAAAAGCTTACCGAAGCAAGTAGGGAAAGGCAAGGCTTCTCATCCTTTGAGAAAAACCACGGCTAAGTCCCAGCGAGCAACGGAGCAGAAGCCGCCTAATAGGGAGAACCAGGTTGTAATCAGGTCTGACCGACCAGATGGCCAGGTTCTCCCAAAGGAAGCTGAGGCAATTACAGCGAACATAGTTGCCGAGATGTTCAGTGCCATGGCAGGCCCCGAAGCGGGTCCCCAGGGGCCAGAACTCCGGTTTAGGAACTCATGACTAGTGGAACCAGGCTGGTTCTTAGTCACTGCCCAGGAAGACACCTCAGCAAGATGGCTGGAGGGCTGGACACCTCTCAGCGCCGAGGGAGTCACCTTTGCCCCAACAAGGGCATCGGAGGCACCATGGCCAGAGAAGGTGGGTTTCTGGCTCAGAAGCCAAGAGGAGGTTGACCTGGAAAAGCTGAGGCAGATGCTTTCCATGCAGAACCGCTCACTAAGAGTGGAGCAATGGAGGCATGTTCAGACGACAGGAGGACCAGGAGGGTGGTTCTTGACCTTCATGGTCAGCGGAGATACTGTCCGAACTCTGGAGGAGTCTGGGTGGCAGCTCTACTACCAGTTGGTTACTCTCGCAGTGCGAAGGGTGCCGACGTGGAGTGGAGCAGTCCGCCAGGACTCTTCTGAGGCCGGCGTGTCAAAGCAGGCCAAGAAGGACAACTGAAAAGACCACAGCCCCCGCACCATTAACTCCCCATAATGGATTTACTGCGGGTAAGTCAGGTCAATCTTCAGCACAGTAGGGGCGCTACGGCAGAGCTGATGAGCGCCCTAACTGGCAGGAGAGAAATAGTCCTCATTCAAGAACCGTATGTTTACAGGAATAAAGTCAGGGGACTGAGAATGGCCAACTACGATGTAGTGGTTGGCGAGGAAGTAAACGATCGACCCAGGACCTGTATCATGGTGTCCAGGGATCTCAGCATGGTACCACTACCGCAACTGGGAACCAAGGACCTCACTGCAGCGGTTCTGGAGTATCAGGTAGGTGGTAGAAACCATAAGGTACTAGTAGGAAGCGCCTATTTTCCCTCGGATGACGCGCGTATACCTACGGAGGAATTCGAACGCTTAATATCGTTTGCGAGAGATAAATGTCTTCCGGTAATTGTCGGATGTGACGTCAATGCACATAATTCGGTGTGGGGGAGCTCAGACATTAACCCTCGGGGCGAAACCCTACTAGAATATTTGGCGTCCACGGATCTTGAGATAATGAACAAAGGTACAGAGCCCACTTTTGTCAATAGCATCCGAAAGGAGGTAATTGACATTACAGTGGCATCTAGGTGTTTTTCAATCAATATTGAAAACTGGAAAGTGACGTCGGATATCGTAACATCTGATCATCGTATGATCAGAATGGAAATGAATTCCGACAAGCCTCTGGAAATTCCCTACCGGAACCCCAGGGCAACAGACTGGGAAAGCTATCGTTCCAGTCTCGTTCGCCAAGGAGGCCAACCAGAGGAAGGTATATGCACAAAAGAAAAATTAAGTAAAGACGTAGAGCAACTGGCAAGTAAAATTGTCTCAGCTTATGAGGAGGCTTGTCCTCTCAGGGAGGCTCGAGTTCGTAGGGTACCATGGTGGACCGGCACTCTAGCCGATCTGCGCAAGGAATCCAGGCGAACCTTTAATAGTGCTATCAGAGAAAGGACACAAGCCTCATGGGACACTTTCAAAATGGCCAGAAATAGGTTTAAAAATGAGTTAAGGTGCAGCAAAAGATCTAGCTGGCAGAAATACTGTGCAGAGTTAAACTCAGTATCAGACTCTGCTAGACTGATGAAAATCTTAAGCCGCGAAACTAGTCAAACAGTAGGAGCGCTAAAAAAGGCTGATGGGATGTGGACAACATCCAGAGAGGAGTCGTTACAACACCTCCTGGAAGTCCACTTTCCAGGAGACGGCGCCATCCAGTTAGCACCCATAGCGGAACAGAAACCAGTTCCTATAGAGAACTGGCAGTTCGCTGAGGGAATTATAACGGAAGGTGCGGTCACATGGGCAGTACAGGAGTTTGATCCCTTTAAGTCGCCGGGGCCAGATGGGATCTTCCCAGCATTGCTTCAGAAAGGCCTGGATATCCTTCTTCCACATATAGTAAGGGTATATAGGGCCAGCGTAGCAATGGGATGGGTCCCAGAACAGTGGAAGGCAGCCAGAGTGGTCTTTATTCCCAAGACGGGAAGGGAGGACTACACAACTGCCAAATCTTTTAGGCCCATTAGTCTTACATCCTTTCTTTTAAAGACCTTGGAAAGGATCATTGATAGGCATCTAACGGAAAGGGTGATAAGAACACACCCATTCCACAGGAATCAGCACGCATACAGACGTGGAAGATCGACAGAAACTGCACTCCACGCTGTCGTGCACAAGGTCGAAAGGGCACTACACTATAAGGAAGTGGCCCTTGCAGTACTTTTTGACATTGAAGGCGCATTTGACAAGGCAAGAACGGCTACAATATGTCAAGCCTTAGAGGCCAGGGAAGCCCCTCCCGTTCTGGTCAGTTGGGTGAGAACAGCACTGGAGCAAAGAACCGTGACGGCAAACCGAGGGGATTGTTCAGTGAGGGCCAGGGTGACGGGAGGTTGCCCGCAAGGCAGTTGCCTCTCACCTCACCTGTGGTGTCTTATAATGGACGGTCTACTGGGATGCCTAACGGAAGAGGGCTTCTATGCACAAGCATACGCAGACGATGGACTGGTACTTGTTACTGGCAGGTTCCTAAACATCGTTTGCGATAGAATGCAGGTAGCTTGCAGGATTATTGAAAGATGGTGTGAAAAGAAAGGTCTGTCGGTAAACCCACTAAAGACTGAGATCATTCTCTTCACAAAAAGACGAAAACTTCAGGGTCTGAGGATACCCATTATGTACGGAAGACCACTTGCATTAGTGCAAGAGGTCAAGTACCTGGGGGTAATCCTCTACAGCAAATAAAGTTGGAGGTCGCATGTCGACAGGACGGTGAAGAAGTCGACAACGACCTTATGGCAGTTGCGCAGAGTTATAGGCAAGAACTGGGGGATAAACCCCAAGATTCTGCACTGGCTCTACACATTGGTAGTAAGGCCAAGAGTTCAGTACGGCTCAGTGGTCTGGTGGCCTAGTGTAGAGCGCCCCAGTATTTCCGTAAGATTGGCAAAGGTCTCGGAATTACAGGGGCAATGAGGACAACCCCAACAGCCGCACTGGAGGTAATATTGGGACTCCCGGGCCTCGACACATGGATAAAAAGAGAGGCCATAGCTACCCACCTCAGAATGCGGGATACGGGGCTATGGAATGACCAGGGAGTTCGCACGGGCCATGCTAGGATCGCCGACATGGCTGCTAGAGAAATACCTCTATCAGCCTACAGGGTAACCGAAGCAGAGGACCGGCTAAGGTTAGAAAAAGGATTCTCTCTCACTATCCCAACAAGGGAACAGTGGGAGCAAAAAAGGGTTAAGTTCCAGTCGAATGCCTTGATATGCTACACGGATGGTTCTCGAGTGGCGGAAAGGCAATCCTCTGGAGCAGGAATTTATATGGAAGGCCGGGGGGTGCAAGAAAGCTATGCTTTAGGAAGATTCACCACGGTATTCCAAGCAGAAGTTTATGCCATCCTATCGGTGGCAACAAGGAACGAGGTTAGGATATCCCCAGAGCAAAAAATTTATATTTGCTCCGACAGCCAAGCCGCACTAAAAGCAATCTTCTCGGCCAGGACAAGATCAGCTCTTGTCCAGGAATGTGGAGATGCTTTAGCCGAATTGGCAAGGGAAAAGGACGTCGAGCTCATCTGGGTCCCGGGACACACGGGGGTCCAAGGCAACGAGAAGGCGGACGAACTAGCCAAACTCGGAGCCGGGGAAACTTGTTTTGGACCGGAACCTTTTTTGGGTATAACAAGGCAGCAGGTCTCAGCAGCCCTAACCGGGTGGGCCTACAAGACCAGCGAGGAAAAGTGGAAAGGATGCAGGGGCTGTCGTCCGGCAAAGTACCACATAGCGGGATTTGATTCAAAGAAATCGGTCTGGCTAATGGGAAGGAGCCGAAGAACCACAAATCTTTTGATAGGGATCTTGACAGGCCACTGTAAACTAAAGAGACACCTAACACTGATAGGAGTAGAGGAAGATCCCATCTGCCCAAGATGTGGGAGGGACGAGGAAACGTCCTTTCACTACTTGGGAGAATGCGAAGCGTACCAGCGACTGAGGTATAGAACCTTTGGAGCACCTACGCTTCGAATGGAAGAGTTGAACTCCCTATCCTGGGCCGAAATTCTGATCTTCATTAGAAAATCAGGAAGGTTTAAGCAGGGAGAAGAGCCCATCGAAGAGGACGATAATGAAGGCGGTTGAGGAGATGGCATAGGGTTGGCAAAAAGGGCCTATGAAGGCCTACTTGCTAGACTTCGGTCTCCCCACAACTACTACTACTACTACTACTTTCCGTCAGTTTTGACAGAAATTGACACAAAATGTAACCTGCTAACCTCGAATTTGACATAGACGTACAGTGCCGCCAACATACTATTCATAACGAAACTCCGGCGACTCGCCGGCGAGCCGCTGGCGAACGACTATGAATACGGCTGTGAGATTTTTCCCTTATTATCGGTGTTACTGTTCTTACCATATGACTTTATGATGTAAGTTACCCTATATTTTGATAATTGCAAGTCTCTGGCAATTTGCCTCATTTTCTTCCTCCACCCAAACATGTTGATTATTAAATCTCTCACTTTTTTAGAGTTGCCACACCTTGAGCCATTTTTAAGCAAACTGTTTACTCAAAGTTGACAAACTTACTAAGATATGGGTTAACAAGACCGCCTTTGCTTGCCTAAACGTCAAAACAGCATCTAAAATGCATATTATTTTGGCTGAACATTTAATTGTCGGTTTTAGCTTAACGAAGTTTTTTTTTGACAAACATAAATTCTGATTTTTTATTATATTTTATTACCATAGTTCAGCCAGAATACTGGTGATTTCAAAATCTATGTAAAAAATAATAATAAATATGTTTTGCTGGTAACAGTATATGTTAAAACAATATTTAGATAGAAATTATGAAGTGGCCGAACATATAGTTGTTAGGTCTCGTATTATATCTAAAAAAGTGATAAGACACGTTTCGTTACTTTTTCCTCACACTGTATATACTTACGACTGTTGACCCTATGATAATTATGCTTTGCTTGAACTTTCTCAACTTAGCTATCTAACTCCAGGACATACAAAATAACTTGTAAATTTGCTTTATCTTGCATTATTGTACCAAATATTTACACCAAAATTTTTGATTTTATTATATATAATGTACTGCATAATCATTTACAATAAAGTTTAATTTTACATTAGTTTCTATAATACACGAGTAGCAACAGAGGCATTTTGAAAAAGAGAAATTAGGAGAATCCAAAACAAAATTTATGATTTATCAGGCACCTTGCTTGTTACGTAAGATAGAACTACGAAAAATATGTAGGTAGGTATAACAGTTGTTGATTTTTCTCACTGCACAAGTTCTTGAACTAGGTTATCATTCTAATGTTTTTCTCTCGCATGTAATTTCATATGCTTAACACAAATAATTTTCTGAACTGCTTTATACTTTCCAAATTGAACATGAATCAGGTTTCTCTCCTGTATGTATCTTCATATGTTGAACTAAATTACATTTGTAAACTGCTTTGTACACGCAAATGAAACATGAATAAGGTTTTTCTCCTGTATGTATCTTCATATGTTTAGTTAAATTACCTTTGTGAACTGCTTTATACTCACAAATTGAACATGAATAAGGTTTTTCTCCTGCATGCATCCTCACATGTCGAACTAACTCACTTTTCTGAACAGTTTTATACTCACAAATTGAACATGAATAAGGTTTTTCGCCTGTATGTCTCTTCATATGTTGAGCTAAATTACCTTTGTGAACTGCTTTATACTCGCAAATTGAACATGAATAAGGTTTCTCTCCTGTATGTATCTTCACATGTTGAACTAAGACACTTTTATGAACAGTTTTATACTCGCAAATTGAACACGAAAAAGTTTTTTCTCCTGTATGTATCTTCATATGTTGAGCTAAATTACATTTGTAAACTGCTTTATACACGCAAATGGAACATGAATAAGGTTTTTCTCCTGTATGTCTCTTTATATGTTGAGCTAAATTACCTTTGTGAACTGCTTTATATTTGCAAATTGAACATGAATAAAGTTTCTCTCCTGTATGTATCTTCACATGTCGAACTAAGTCACTTTTCTGAACTGCTTTATACTCGCAAATTGGACATGAATAAGGTTTTTCTCCTGCATGTATCTTCATATGCTGAACTAAACGACCTTTCTTACTTGTTATATACGCGCAAATTGAACATGAATGAAGTTTTTCCCCTGTATGTGTTATCATATGGTTAACTAGGCCATGTTTTGCTACTGCTTTATTGGGGTAAAAAGAACACAAACTCTTGCCTTCTGCGCGAGTGTCTGAGACTTTGCACACAAACTGTTCTTCTAAAATGCTTCCGTCTGTTGCACAGGCAAGCGGCAGGTCGTCTTTTTTACCAACTTCCTCCTGTTTAATATTTAATCCGTGATAAGTTGTGCTGTCGACTGTGCCTTCGATAATTTCTTGCTGTACACGTATGTTTGCAACTACTTTATCTCCTTCAATTTGCATGAGTGGTTCATGTAAGGTGGTGGCTGTTGCACTACACAAATTATTGTCAAGTAATTCCTGCTTCACGTCCATTGCAAATCTAAAAACAAAACGCCTATCAAAATTTAGTTAGGTTCAGTTGCGTATGTTTACTTATGAATTTAAAATTTCCTATAATTGAGTTCCAATGTGTTTACTTACTTAAATAATGTGAACTTCGAAGAAACAACTAATGCCCAGACGATCTAGCAGTAAAAATGATGGACAATTACATAAACCACACGTCCCGTTGGTAGCAGCACACAGTTGATGAGTCGCTAATGTTAGCAAAGCATTGAAGCATTCCGTCAAGATCAATTTATTAGCAACCTTTAATATTTTATTTACACCGTGCCGACCAATTATAAAAAGGAGGTGGAGTTTAGTAATGGCGCCGAATTCAAAAAAAGATAATATGCTTATAAGATTACACCTATATTTAAATTATGTTCCGTTTGAACGAAAAATCGGAGAAATGATCAAAGAGCTCGTAAAGCTTATTAAGCAAAAATATAAACTACATAAAAATTATGCATTTAATAACTTTTATACATACCACAAATTGTTCATTCATTGATTACCATTTTTATCAATGTAAGCATTCACGTGCTTACTGTATGTTAATTCATTAATGCTCATAAATAAATAAAAGATAGAAACACATTTCAGTTTCTAAGGAGAATTCTCTAATTATTTAGAATTTTATGACGTCATTTTTATCTGTTTAAGTTTCTATGATTATCACAAATTTGAATCTATTTAACAATATGTAGTGGATGTTAAATTTGCCAGAATTCAGTTTGTTTGTTTGTTTGTTAATGGACAAGGTCTAGGCATGCAGAGTACGAGGTACCTTGGACATCGACTGCTTTGAGAATTCAGTTTAAAAGAGAAACTTATTTTAGTGTAAATTTTCTTTTATTTGTAGTTTATGGGAAGACAAAGCTATCATTTAACTGAAATTTTAGATTTTCCCGTGCAGTTATACTAACTTAAATTTTATTGTAATCATAAACAATTAAACTTGCATATTTACCTAATTTTAACCTCTTGTTATCAATTTTAAAATATTGGAATATGAAATCCTATTACTATAAAAGCTGAACAGTGTCAATCATCCTAAGAAAAGAGATATAAAATTTAGGAAACTTGAAATGTTAACAGTGAAACACTTGTCGAATAATTTAGATAACAAAATGTACGAGGACAACACTGGAAGCTAGTCAACCCAAAAAACGCCTAAGCAAGATAATACTGGTATAATATTCCAACCAAAAATTGGAAATCTATTTCAAATCAAGTAATTACATCATGGAAAGTGTAAGTCATGTGAGTTACATTGTATTCAGACACTAGATCTCTGTGTGAAATGCAAGCTTGCAACCTTGAACGGTAATATCTCCTTTCGTGGGAATTGCAAGTCTGCAACCTTGAACGCAGGTGGCTTCCTGTCTCACGCTCCGTTTAGAGATAACGCTTATCTTAGCTGATTAGACATACTATATATACAAGTAGTTTGCATCTTTTAATTAAGCTCCAGTCAGTCGATAAGTTCCAGTGTGTTCGTATCATAGCTAGATGTAAGAAATTGTCCGGCGGCTAGCTGTGTGCTTCCAATGTTATATTTCATTGTAAAATAAAAATAAACGTTTTTTAAAAAGTCGTTTCGGCGGCCTTTTAATAAAACTGGCGCAGTCGTTCGGATTTGTGGAGGAAAACCTGGAAAACCACAAACATCGAGTCGACCAGCAACTTTCCTTGAGGTTCAGCTCTTTGCCGCAAATCGACACCTACCACCCAGCGGATCTTCGGACATCTCCAACAGGGACAAACATCGCCCGATCGTGAGAAGCGCCCGTCGACCCAGCTCCTGCTCCTCCGTGGTTATTGAAACCATCTGGTCATTGGGACCACTCTTGATCATTGGGATCAGTCTCTGGTTTGGCAACGTCAACAACGACGACCCCAGGACAACTTTTGGATAACGCTCTAGCGCAAAGCAGACTATCCAAAGTCGGACTTCAGGACCTAGCTGTTTGCAGGCCAGCCGACATCAACAGGATCGACGCATCCTTTTTGAAGACAACAGGACGTAGCTTGATCGCACGCCGTTCGTCAATTTTAACGCACAATGTAAGTGCATATTTTTATAATAATTTTCAAGCTTTAGAGAAAAAGCAAAGGTATATTTTAAAAATAATAATTTTCAAGCTTTAGAGAAAAAGCAAAGGTATATTTTAAAGGCAACAAAGTAACGACTATTAAAGCGTTCGCCTAAGTAATAATTTTCAAGTTTTAAAGAAAAAGCAAAATAAAAAATTTTCAAAGGCAACAAAGTAACGTAATATAATTTTCAAAAGTAATAATTATTAAAGCGTTCGCCTAAACAACAAAGTAAAAATTTCAAAGGCAACAAAGTAACGTAATATAATTTTCAAAAGTAATAATTATTAAAGCGTTCGCCTGATCTATAAAGCTAATTAATCTCAAACAAACTTTAACTTATACTAACATAGTTCTAATATTTATTTATAATATTAGGCAGAACGTAGTAAGCCAGACCAATTGCTGCACATATTAGGTGTGCTTAATTTGCATTTGTGCTTGCGTTCTTGCGCGTAGGGCTCCTACCCCCTGTTAAGCACCCCCTAGTCATTAAACTGTTTACTAACATAAAACAAAATTAAAAATCAAGTGAAACAAATAAAGTAAAATTAATTTTTGTCTACAAAAATTCTTATGTTAAGGCGAGAACCTTAAGTAAAACACCTAGAAATTTATTTTTTTTAACAATTACAAAATTTTTATGTAAAAAAAAATTATATTTTGAAACAATTGTAAAATTTTATGTCTCGAGATCGATCACGCTCACCAAGGAATTCTATCCCTAGAATTTTATTTTTAAATAATTGTAACAACCCAAATATGGTTGAACAAAACGCATCATTGTTTCCCCCACATTTTAACGTAGCTTTACTAAATGAAATTCCCACATATGATGGTAATCAAGCCACTCTTTCGGAATTTGTCAGATCGGCAGAAATCATTGCACAGAAAACTTAAACGATTATATCAACCAAATAATTTTAAATTCGATAAGGAATAAATTAAAAGGTCAAGCGTTAGAAGTAATTACAGGTTACCAGTATGATACTTGGAAAGACTTAAAAAATGTCTTAATTGCAAATTTTGGCGACCAAAGGTCAGAATTGAATCTTTTAATTGATTTAACTAAATTAAAACAGAATAAAGATTCTCCCATAGAATTTTTCAATAAAGTTAGAACCCATTTGGCTATTTATAATTCAAAAGTTTTTCTGAGTCAAGAATCAAAAGACATTATCACTTATAAATTAAAGGCTAACAAAGATTTAGCACTTCGCACTTTTACAAGTGGACTAAATGAAAATTTAGGAAGCTTCGTAAGAAGTAGAAACCCAACTTCACTAGAACAAGCCTTAAGCATAGTAAAAAAAGAAATCGATATCAGATATTCTCAAAATCAAAATAATTTTCAAAATCAGAAATTAAATAAATCAAATTTAACTTCCAATATTCCAACACGAAATTCATATCAACCTAAATTTAATAACCCAAATTTTATGCAAAGACCATTCCAACAAAATCGAAATAATTTTAATCAAAATCCCAACTATTTTAAAAGTCCAACAAATTTTAACAATCCTAATAATTCTAGAATAACTCAAAATTCAAGCTTTAATGCATTTGCACCAAAACCAAATTTTTCACCAACAAATAAACCAGAACCTATGGACTTTAGCACTATAAAAAGACCAGCTACTCAACAATCAAATATCCCCAATAAATATCGAGCAAATTCTCAAAACGTTAATAAAAATTTTAATCAACTATTTTATCACAATAATGTTCAACAAGAAAATTCCCCTGTTGATCATGAAAATCTAACAGAAAATTTATTCGAAAACTCCCCTGAAGAAAATAAAAACTTCACTGAAAATTTATTCGAAAATTCTCAAGAAAATCTAGAATACAACCAATCAAACCTATATTTTCAAAATGAACCCCAAGACTTAGATCACAGCCCGGATTATTTCGAATATCCAGATCCAGACGATACTGTAAATTTTTATTAAGAGCCTCGGAAAAGCATATTTTAACTTTTAATATAAATTCAAAATCAGATCTTCCTTATATTATAATTCCCGCCACCGGCGATAAACTTTTAATTGATACAGGTAGCTCACAAACAATAATTTCCCCAGAATTTGTACAACAACATTTTCCAAATTATATTTATGAAACAGAATTCGAGATAGTTACATCTCATGGAATTTCTCAACATAACTTAATTGAAGATTTACCCATTCCTAATCTTTTTTATGAAAACGGAACACATACATGTTATTTATATAATTTTAACCAAGACTATATAGGACTTATTGGATCCGATTTACTTTCAAAATTATCCGCACGAATAGATTATAAATGGATGCATATTCAGACAGAAAGAGCTACGATACCATTTTATTACAACCCGTAAAAACTAAACAAAAAAAAATGAAACTAATGTAATTTTTCCAAACCTAAAAATTATGATTTTTATTTTTCTTAACAAAACCTACAGTTAACCCTGTGTACAGAACTTTTCGTAAAATTTATCAGCAAAAAAAAATTGAACTAAAATAACTCCAAAATTAAAATTTAATGAAAAATTAGTCATGCCTTCAGCAATTGAAATCATATAATAAGCAATTTAAAACAAGTGTAATTCATACTTTAAACGAAATACAAGAAATTAATATTTATAATCCTTAATCTTATAAAAATAAAAATTATGAACCCAACAAAAATCAGTCTATCAGATTTAACAACTTTAATATAAAAACTCCAAACATTAAAAGTATTTTAGATAATTAATTTAAATAACAATTTTTTTAACAACTTTAATATAAAAACTCCAAACAATAAAAGTATTTTAGATAATTATTTTAAATAACAATTTAAAAAACAATTTAAGATTAGACCATTCAAACGAAGAAAAAAAAACTCTTTTGACTAATTTATGTTTTCAACACAGAGATGTATTTTACTCTCCCGAAATACCTTCATCCGTTACGAAACTGACAATAAAAATCAACTCATAAGATTTAGTAATTCAAACATAAAATTGTAAAATATTTAGTAGCTACATAATCTACTTTAGAAGGAATAAAATCAGATTCATCTAAAAATTCAACAATCAAAATTTCCCAGCACCTAAAATCGAAATAAAATCATTTTTAACCAAATAGTCTATTATAGAAAATTTATCAAAGACTTTTCCAAAATAACTAAATTTTTAACCGTGTAAAGAAAAATAAGATTGTTCACACCCTTGAATTTTTGAAAAACTTTAAGTATTGCAAATAAATTCTAATAAATAAATCAGTAACTTTAAGTATCAAAAGTATTTTAAAAAAAATAACATCTTAAGAAAAAACTTAAGACTAAAATCATTTAAATCAGAAAAATTCAAATAAAAATTATACTTAACAAACAAACAAGACCTAAGCTCGTATTAATCTAGTATTTACAATTTTAATAATCACAATATTTCTCGCGCTAAAACTAAATGTTCACAGCAACATACCTTTATAATTGATATTGCTAAAGGAAAACAAAGAAAAACCTTTACAACAATTTAAAATTAAATTCAAAATTCAGAAAAATCAAACATTTCAATTAAATGAAAAAGTATTTGTTAAAACAAATCTCAGAGGTAAAGATTAAATGTAAAATTAAAACCAATTCGGAAAAATCAAATATTCCAATTAAATGAAAAAATATTTGCTAAAACAAATTTCAGAAGTAAAGTTGAAATTCAAAATTAAATCTAATTTAAAAAAAAAATGGAAATATAAAACACCCTGACTAAAAGGAATTATTGCTCTCCCTTTTTTTTCAGGATTACTACCCTCTTCATCGCCTGTACCCTGCTGACTCAATCACCAGTTATACAGAGCGATATTGTTATTAAGAATTTAAAAGATAATCCTGGATTATATCCCTTAAACTTAGGAAACGTAGTGCTTAAACAAAGCGAATGGACGCTTATTAGAAATGTAGACTATACTCCTATATTTGTTAAGTATGACACACTTAGAACTAATTTAATGAAAATAATACCGTTATTTGAAAATAAAAGTTACGTTATTGAATATACAAAATTTAAAAGGATTGACGATGTTATTATCAATCATAACAATTTACTCATAATATTAAAACAATATCTTGAAAAAAACAGATAAACTCTTAAGTCAATTATTTCCTGATGTTAAACACAAAATTAATAAGAGAGGACTTTTCGATGGACTTGGATCCGCTTTCAAATTTTTAACTGGAAACCTCGACGCCAACGATGGAGTCAGATATGAATCTATGATTACTAAATTACAAGAAAGCAATAAAATTCAAAATGACGTCATATTAGAACAAACTAAAATTTTAAATGATACCATCTCAGTAATCAATGATATAGCAAAGAGTCAAGAATTATTAGACAGAAATATAAATAAAATAATTTTACAAAATGAGGAATTAGGCAAAAATCTCGCTACATACTCCTTAAAAGCAGTCTTGCTAGAAGCAATTCAATTTTTACAACTACTTATTAACACTTGTTTGGAACTAGAAAATGCATTAACTTTTGCCCAAAATCAGCAGATGCATATGTCATTAATTGATAATGACGATTTAATTGAAAATCTAAATGAAATTTCGACGTATCTCAATAGCATATCAGAAAAAACTTTAACTATTCCATATCCTGCAGAGTTACAGTATTTACATTTATACGAGTCAATTATCATTACAAAAGTTTACCAAGTTAAAAACAGAATTACATTTATATTCGAAATACCTCTTACTTCCAAAACTAACGATTATCAAATGATACAATTAATACCATTTCCGATTTTTATCCAAAATTATCAATTTCGTATGATTATACCTACATATAGTACTTTATTATTCAACGTTAAAAACAGCATTCCCGTTGAAATAAGTCATTGTAAACTTATAACTTTAGACACCTACTTTTGTAATCAAAATAACTACTTTGAAATCCCTAACGACAAATTGTGCGAAACACAATTTCTGTCATTTAATAAAAATAAAACATGTATCCCTTATTTATTCAATTTAACAGAGATCAAAATATCGCAAATAAATCCTGCGACGTGGTTAATATCTTCCCCATCTGAAGCAATATTGGACGTCAAATGTAAAAATCAGAATTTTAGAAAAGGAATATCTGGCACTAACCTCTTACACCTCAGTTCAGACTGTCTTGTTTCAATAAATCAAAAACACATGTTATTCACCGCAAAAAGAACCTCAAATGAAATTGTTAATTTAAAAATTTCAAACATTGACCGCTTAATAATTCCTGAATCAAACCACATAAATGTTTCAAAGATTGACTTGATACCAGTTGACACCCAGAAATTGGTTGAGGACCGAATTAAGCTTAATAAATATGAAAATTTGTTAAAACCTGTTAATTATATTAAATCTGATAATTTAAGTGTGTCTGCAATTATATTTACTCTGTGTACTATCCTTATGTTAATTATTTTTATATTGTATTTGTATTATAATAGAAACACAATGAAGATTAAACTTATTAGATTTTTAAATAAAGATTTTGAACCAGTTAACGTAAATGCATAAGTTTAATTTTCTTTTCTCTTTGTAAGTTCAATGGAGGCATATTTAAATACCGCCCATTGAACATTTTATCGGCGGACGAGTTACATTGTATTCAGACACTAGATCTCTGTGTGAAATGCAAGCTTGCAACCTTGAACGGTAATATCTCCTTTCGTGGGAATTGCAAGTCTGCAACCTTGAACGCAGGTGGCTTCCTGTCTCACGCTCCGTTTAGAGATAACGCTTATCTTAGCTGATTAGACATACTATATATACAAGTAGTTTGCATCTTTTAATTAAGCTCCAGTCAGTCGATAAGTTCCAGTGTGTTCGTATCATAGCTAGATGTAAGAAATTGTCCGGCGGCTAGCTGTGTGCTTCCAATGTTATATTTCATTGTAAAATAAAAATAAACGTTTTTTAAAAAGTCGTTTCGGCGGCCTTTTAATAAAACTTGTGTAAGTTATTTCATACAATCAATACATAATTTTCTAAAGTCAAACAGCTTTCAAGTATTGACAGTTAATCTATAAATTGAACATGTTACTGTTTTGTTAAGGCATTGTAACATTTTCCATGATTTAAGTACTTACGTATTAGTTGTTTAACCTTAGTTTTAAAACCGTATACTAGCATAGAAAATGTTGAAAAACGTATATGTCTTCCAAAATTCCCAAATGCATATGTCAAATTTAAAGGATATTTACAAAGTGTCACTGAATGACAATCAAGCAGTCTGGCCCGATTTTAAATAACTTTCCAATTTCTGGAATACTCTCTTTATAAGCAAGCTATTTTTTGAATTCGGCGCCATCACTAAACCCCACCTCCTTTTTATAATTGGTCGGCACGGTGTACTAATTAACGGCTGCTCCAGAAATCTTGTATTGTACGACGCCACCGATGAACTACTGTTCCTAGAGTCAGTAATCTTGGAGGGAGGCGCGAACAGCTGATCTTTTAGATTAAAAGTAACTTATTGTTTGGCTTCAACAGCATTTGGCGTCAAATTATTTTTAGTTTGCTTTTAATCGTGAACAATCGTTAAACAAACGACATATCTACCTAACAGCCTTCACACCGAAGGAAATTATGTATTAATCCCCGCTTCGCCAACCATTCAATACATTTTATTTTGACCCTAACCGTAAGCATATTTGAGTTCGCTCGATGCCACAGCGCGGACCGGGTATGCCGGGCTCTGATTGGTCTCCAACTTCGTGTCCTTGAAATAACGTTGAATTTGAACCGATGATTCTTATTAGTTTTAATTTTATTGTAATCTTTTTTTTTGACTTACGTAAGTGCACTTGTTGCATATTAGCACCAATAAATATCTATCTATCTATAGATGAACAGACAAGATTTACCCTGTTTTGGTGTTAAGAAATCATCCTATTCAGAAACTACTTAAGCTGAATTGTATGAAACAATAAATAAGTAGTTATACTTATTTGTTATTTTGAATTTCGTCGTCTTTTAATACTTGTTGGAGTCGCTGCTTATATTATTTTCTTGCAAAGCTGCTGCAGTTTGTGTTGATGTACTTCAAAAGATCTATGACAATTTATTTTTGTTATAACCTATATTTTGTTTTCAATTGTATTATGTTCATATTATTTTTGGAATGTCACTCAATTTTAAGTTGCAATTAGGTGTTGACAGTAGGTACGTATCAGAGCTAGTCCGGGTGTAAACAAAAGCAGGTATTAGATCTATTGAACAATCATTTTACTTATATTGCCTACAGAATTACATACATAAAGGAAAACGAGGCATTGACCAAGCATTGCGCGGAGTACCACGAACCAATCAGAGTCTGGCATTCACGGACTGCACTGTAGCATCGAGCGAACTCAAATATGCTAACCGTAACACCTGCAAGAATCACGAATATGGTTTAGTGTCAAAATGTTACTTTCATTCACAAAACAATTGGAGCTACAACACCTCCATTCGACATTGATGTTAGGACCACGATAAACATGCAAACTAAAACGAATTAGCCCTAAATTGCTGTGCAAGTAAACAAACAAAGGTGGGGCAACTGTGTAAGGTATTTTACATGTTAGCGAACCCTCCCTCCCAGTTTACTGACTCTAGGAACAGTAGTTCATCGGTGACGTCGTACAATACAAGATTACCCCCAGACGATCTA